>PVLA01003655.1:0-43607 GCA_004027455.1 Hydrochoerus hydrochaeris | reverse complement strand
TCCACACACACACAGACACATGCACACACATCTACACATGTGTACACTCACATGCACACATGCATACACACATGCACACATGCATACACTCATGTGCACACAGAGCCATCCCCTGTTGGGAGAAATAGGCATTTCTATCAAATGCTGAGATTCCTACTAACTATATTCTCTCTTTTATTCTATTTCATTTATCATTGCTTTAATTTTTTTATTTTATTTTTTCCTGAATCTGCAGTATTTCCCACAACAAACACACATCCACACACACACATTCTTTTCCCAAAGAGAAAAACACCTCAATACTGTCCACAAGGCTACATGAGGGTAAGTTCTTAGAGTAAGTTCTTCATAAACTCTCACCTTACTAAAACATACTTTAGCATGTTTCAAAATGCCCCGTCCGGCTCGGGGAGCGACTTCCTGGCCTGCCAGTCTCCCTGGGGGCTCCCTGTGCTCTGTGTTCTCGGGGTCATACCTGTCTCGCTGATATCACCGTCAGTATGGAGCTCACCCCAAAGCCAAAACGAAAGGGACTGAAACATTCACTTTACCTAAACTGACAATCTTCAGCCTACTGAACGGAACCATGAATCTACTAAATGCAGAAAGGAAAACACCCCTTTTAATGTGCATCTAGATTACCTGAAGTTTGAGGCATCTCCCCGCTGCAGAACGCCACAGCGGTTGTGACATCTGAACACCCGGCTCAGCCCCTTCTCCACCACAGAAGGACCCCACACACCTGTGTATCTTATGATAAAGTTCACACTCAGCACTTTGCTCTCCCAGAAATGCCAACCCCAAATTTACTGTAAACAAAATCACCAGCCACACCCTGTCTGACAAGTATTTTAAATTTCCTCTAGAGCTTTCAAAGGTATAGATTTTCCTTGATGTCCAAAACCATCCATTTTACACCATGAGGATAAAGGACTTTTTGTCTTTTGGCAAAACTAACCCAAATGATGATGATGGAGATGATGATGATGATGATGATGATGATGATGGAGAGATGGAGATGATGATGGTGGTGGTGATCACGATGCCCTAAGGTGGGTGATGGTCAAGGAGAAAGCCTCCCTCTTGCTGTCTGCAAGGGACCCATCCTAACCCTCCCACATAGAAGCTTGATTAACAGGGAGAGTGAGTGTCTGAAGACCTGAAGTCTCACCCTCCCACCTCCACCACCCAGGCTCCCTTCTGGGGGGGAAAGGGAGGGGAAAGCGGAGGGGAGGGAGCGGGGAGGAAGAGGGGTGGGCAGGGGGATTCTGGCTCCTGTCCCTGAGGGATCTGATCCTCCTGCCAGCTGCTGTCTCACCGGCCACCCTGGTTGGTGGGAGCTGGGAGGCTGCTCCCCTCTGGATTAGTGCGATCCTGCGATAAGGGAGCAGTGAATACTCACATCTGCGCCTGGGGCTGCAGGGCTCACTCTCACCGTCTGCAGGAGTCCTTTGCTCCCTCTGCTCGCTTGAGAATCCTCTCGCATTCCCCCCACCCTCCTCCCCTCCTTCCCAGAGCAATCAACTGGGGGGGGGGTTCGCTCTTTCTGACCCCCTCTACCTCCAGCGTCACCTTCTCCCTCCACCAGTCTGCCTCCTGTCAAATTCATGGCTCCCCTTCCTCCCTGTCCAGTCTGTCCTTTCCACCAGACTAGAGCTAGCAGAGCTGAGCCTCGCTTGGTCCCAGCTGGCCCACAACCCAGAGTCTCCTGCATGAGGAAACACGGCCCCCTTGCTGTGGTGTCCTGTGGCCTCTGCTTGCTGGTCCAGCTGTGTCAGTGTGGCCTGACTCTCCAGGCCTGCTTCCCAGGGCCTCAGCATCTTTGCACCGACAACCCCCTGCCTCACAATCCGCATGGGGCATGCGTGTAGAACCAGCGGGGCCTGGCAGGAGAGTGTGAGGCACCTGATTGGAGGAAGCCATTTGAGCTGGAAGGTCAGATATGCAGAGATCTGGCTTGCGTATGGTCTGTTTAAGATGCCAGAGTGACCTTCATGTGCTTCAGACCAGAAGCAGAGCGGCATCAGCAACCTTCCCAGGGCGTGGGGTTCAGCTGCCCTGGGAGGTCTGAGTTGCTGGGAACCGGAGAAATGCAGATTTGCGCCAAGGGCCTTTCTTGAGAGTCCACATGGAGCTGTGTATTGTGCTTTGTTATGGTTTAGATCTAAAATATTCCCCCAAATTTTTGTGTTCAAAGTGGGGTTTTGAATCGTGGGAGTGCTACACTCACATGTGAGTTCATCGATCAATGTCCCACTGCAGTGGGGCCTGGGCGGAGGTGGTCACTGGTGTGTGACCTGCAAGTGCACACACTTGTCCCTGTGTCCTCCCCTCTCTCTGCACTTCCTGGCTGCCCTGAGGTGAGAAGCTGTCCTCCGCCAGACCCTTCCACCATGGAGCCAGCCAGCCATGGACTGAACCCTCTAAAAGCCATGAGCCAAAAAGTTTTTCCTCTTTTAAGTTGTGGGTGTCAGATACCCCATCCCAGGGATGGGAAAGTTACTGATACATGCATCAATACAAGGTGTCCAGTGGTGAAGGGTCACTTCCAATGGGACGCAAAACACCTCAGATTGGAGAAAGTAATCATTAACATTAAAATCCAGTCCTTACAGCAGTGATTGTCTAAGGACTTCCTTCTGGTCACAGTTCCTTAAATTGGTTTTCTTTCGTAAGTTTCACATGCGTCCTGTGGACAGCAATGTCTCCACCGGGTGGAGGACAGGGTTTTGGAAGGTGTCCGGAGGGCAGGCCGGCTTCAGCTCCTGTATGTGTGCAATCTGGGCATTGGGGGTGGTAACAAATCCAGCAGTGTTGGGCACATTTCTATAGCTTGGATGTGTCCCCCAAGGAAATCTGGTCCTCACCCCAGCAGTATCGAGAACTGGGACCTTCAGGAGGTGATGGAGTCATAGGGTTCCAACCTCAGGATTGGATGAATGCACCCATGGTTATCACAGAAGCAGCTGTGACATAGAGGTGAGCTCTCTAGCTGGTTTCCTCTGTCTTGTCATGTGAGGAAGGGGCCAGAGGTCCTCACCAGGTGTGGAGTGTGATGCTCTTGGACATGCCAGTTCCCAGAACTATAAAAATAACTTTTTTCTTTATAAATTACCCAACCTCAGGTAATCAGTTACAGCACCAGAAAACAGACCCAGGCACACACTTGTCCATTCTTGTACATTCAGGCCTCCACCCCAAGTCACCCTCTGATACCAGGCACTGGTCTGTACCCAGCCACAAAGGAAGAGGTACAAGTGCATTCTCTCTAGGAGGGGAGCAGGTGGGTCCCACTGCAGGAAGTGAAGCAGATGGGTTTAGGGTGGCAAAGGAGGAGGAAGGAGCCGATGACCAGCCCAATGGCCACGAGAGGGTGGGCCCTTCTGCCCGCTGTCTTGCCTGCTTATCTGCAGGGCTACACTCGCTCTCATCTGTGATTTTAGTCCTCATGGCCACCGACACTGTCTGACTCCTAGGTCTGGGCAGGAAGTGACAGTCACCTAATCTAAACCAGCTTAGGTAGGAACAGGCAATGTCGGGAGGGGGCTGGACTTCTGGCGCCCCCTACCCAGCATTCTCCTTCCGTGGGTCATTGCTCACCTCTGCTGGGATTCTTAGCCAGGAGGCGCTGGCTTCCCCTGGTGGGGTGGGAGGCTCCCAGACGTCCCCAGTGATCAATCTGAATCAACCCCATACCACCAGGCACAGCCCCCCCCCAACCCCATCCTCCGGGTCCACAGGTCCTAGGGAAGAAGGTTGATGGCCTACAAATCTCCACTTGTCCCTCCCCTCCATGGGGCTGTCCACTCTGCCTGGCTCCTTTGCCCAGTCCCCTTTCTACCTGATTAAATCCTTTCCTGCTTCAAGACCCAGCTCCGTAGGTGCCTCCGCTGGAAGCCTTTGTTGGCTCCACTTTAGCGCCCTCCTGGCTAAGCACAGTGTCCCTGCTACCAGCTTGCTCTGGGGAGCCCTGTCACAGCCCTGTCAAGTGGCTGAATGTTTCTCCTGGCGAGTCTGCCTCTCTCCAGCTGGTGAGCTCATTTCTCTTATATCTGTAGGGTCCAGCTCAGCACCTGGCAGGTAGGAAGTCGCTGATTCAGTTATTCTGGAAACTCAGGTCTAATCCCTGGTGGGGAAAAAATATACCATTTTAATTTCCTAAATTTAACAAGTCCAACTTGTCCTTGAGCCATTTTTTAAATTCAGAAACCTTCCAGTTTAGCTTTTACCACGCATTGCTTCCAGGAGGAAACTGATCTGGAATTGGCCAACAGCCCCGGAATAACTTCTGTGACTATATCACACTTTAATGGTTAATTTTGGAAATGTGCTATCAGATACTTAATTTCCTGCCCATCTGTTTTGGGACTGAGATATTTAGCAAACCGTATTTTAAATTTGACCATAATAATGTATCATTGATATGCCATAAGTATTATTATAAGCTAAATGATATACTATGTATAAAGGTCCTTCAAAATACATGAGCACTAAAATAAACAGAACACATTATTACTAAGGCTGTTGTCAGCCTTCGTTAGTAAGGCAGCATGGTCCCATAGCAAACCGAGAATCCACGGAAGTGAAGCATTGGTACACCTCCATCAGTTTATCAGTGTGTAACTCAGGCAAGTCACGACACTGTTCTGAGCCCCTGTTCCCATCTAAAGCAAATGAAAATCCAGGGTTTGGGTGGAAACAAAATGTGTCAATGTATGAACAAAACCTTGAGCTCCTGAAGACATGGCACTAGTGAGTGATAGCCTTGGGATGGTGACGGTGCTGGCATGGAATGGATGCTGGGATGAGGTTGGCATAGGGGTGGTGTCAGGATGGCGATGCTGTCGGCATGGAGACAGCATTGGGAGTGGTGATGGTGTAGGTTAGGGATGGCATTGATGAGGGTGAGGGTAGTGGTGTTGGATTAAGGATGGTATTGGGACCGTGATAACATTACTGACAATGATGGGGATGAAGATGGTGTTGAGCCCAGAGTGGTGCTGTAATGGTGATGGTGTTGATATGGAGATTATTTGGGGATAGCGGCTTAGTTAATTTTCTCTCATTGCTGAGACAAAATACTCAACATCCAAAGTTAAAGGAGGAAAGGTTTATTTAGCTCACACAGTCTGTAGAGGTTTCAGTCCACAATCACCTGACCCCAAGGCAGAGTGGTAGAACAACAATTCATGGTGGTAGAAGGCAGCAAAAGCAATAAGAAAGACTTTCTTTCTTCCTGATATCGTGTGCAGGCTGTCATCCTAGGAGAAGTATCGCCCTCATATCCTAATCCCAGCATTGGGTTATGAATCAATCACAAAGTCTAGATTCAGCCACCTCTGAAAAGCCCATGCCCCATGACTGCATGAGGCTTTGGGGGACACAAGCCATAACAGAGGGTGATGGCGTTGGGATGGTGGGGTCCTGGTGACGACAGTGGTGTTAGGAATGTGATACCGATAGTGATGATTGTGACGGTGTTGGGATGGAGATTGTGTCAGGATGGTGTGTTATTAGTGTTGGTGAGCAGTAATGATATTATTCATGGGGGTGGTGCTGAGACCGTGGGTCTGAAAGCTGACAGATCACCATGGCCATATGGAAACCCTTACTCACAAGAAAGGTGTTCGGTAGATGTCTTCTGGCTGAAAGATCCAACAGTGACTTTGGGAGTCCTTTTCCTGTATATTTCATTTCCTCTTCACAGTAAACGCAGCAAGTTCCATGGTGCATAGCGTTATCTCTATTCAAACCACACTTCCATAGCATGGGGTGAATGCTGACTTTCCAGGGCTTGATTTCCCTTCCTAGTAATGATCAACTTCTGTATTTCAACCAAAATTGGTCTTCAAATGTTTAAACCTTTGAACATCTTCACTTGTCTTTTTCATCTTAGCCTTCCATGGTCTTACTTGTGCTGTGACCCCTGTTACACAATCCTGAGGGCTTCTGGCTCTGACCCAGGGATGTTCTGTACCTCCTGGGAGCTGCTTTGCTCTCTAAGACCACTGCTCAGGAGGAGTCCCTGCCTCCGTCCCTGGAGCATCATTCTGAAACAATGACTAGAAGAAAGGTCCTATCTCAGTTCTAAAATCAGAATTAGTCATGCTTAATTAAACCTAGACTTTGGCAAAGAAGTCATTTCTGCCTCACAGTTAAATCCTGGGAGTAAACAAAGAAGTCATCAAGACATGTGATTCTCTCTTGGCCAGACTGGAGAGGTCACCGCCTGGACCTGTGAATCAGAGGGAAAGCCCGTCCCTCCGCCAGCTGGTTTTCCCCACCGAACACCCGCACTGTGACTTAACGACCAGCTAATTTTCTCTCTCTTCCCCCCCCCTCCCCAGCCCTTTATCAAGGTCCCGAGTCGTCCCACAGATGCCTGTATAAGAACAGACTCTGTTACATCCAGAGGGGAAAATCACGCAGGGAGCGAAGGGAATGATCTAGTTCATTATCCAGGACTTAAGGACGCACACATGGGCATTCGCTTCTGAAGCACGATTGTTGCATCCACGAAGCCCACATACAAGAACAGGGCCCACAGAGCAGGAAGATGCGACCGGAAGATGGTGCCGTGACACAGACTCTGCCCCAGACACAGCGTGGGTCAGATGTCGTTGAAAAGCATCGATGTGTGAGGTCTTGTTCTCAGTGAGCTCTTACTGCAGGCATGGAAGCTTCCACAATACCCTCTGGCTTCCTTCAACTTGCTTCTCAAGAGCATTACTGAAATTAAGACCACAAAACCAGGCTTCCAGTGCTACAACTGCAGAAAAGAGACAGTATGCGCACTCATTTTGGAGGCTCTGCACCTTGACCAGTACCTCCCAAAGGTGCCTCCTCAAAATACCCTCAACATGTGAATTTGGGGTCTAAGTTTCGACATGAGCTGAAATGGTGGCACTAGGTCTGGTCAGTCAGCACTCACAATACCTGTCTCTCCCAAGAGGGGTGGACAAGTTTGGGGGTGCACACCACTCAGTGGAATCAACCACACTCCTACACAAACACTGACACCTCTACATGGTGGACTGGCCTGAGCTGTCCTGCTGCAGGATTCTTGAGGTGGGGAGCTCCTGGAATCCCGGCTCTCTGGGAGGCTGAGGCAGGAGGACCACAAGTTAGAGCCTGACATGAACGACTTAGTCCCTTCACAGGGTCCTGTTTGAAAACAAAAAATAAAAAAGAGCGGGGGCTAGATCAACCCCTCAGTGTCACAAAAGGGTAAGAATGACGGGGAGGGTCAGGGGGAAGAGCAGGAGAAGGAGACCCCCTGCAAGGCAGTAGTTGCCAGGGACCCCTTGCAACCATGTTCTACTGGAGAATAGGATTATTGGGAAGAGCAGAGTCAAAGGATGTGGCAGACACTGAGTTCAGACAAGTGTTTGGCACCTGGGCCCTGCTGGGTCTGAGATTCGACCCCGTAGACTCTGGTGGGAGGGGTGGGCATTCTGTCCCTGTTGATTTGCATGGGATTGGCTGGACTGTGTTTGGGTCAGTGGGAACTGAGAGAGCCCAGACCCACAAAGCAAAGGGGATCAGGCCCTAAGCACCCCATCAGCACTTCCTCCTTGGGGGGAGGGGTGTTTGTCTCCTGTGTTTCCTTTTCCTCCTGCTTCTAGCAGTTTCATTGTCACCGACGGTCCCTTCACTTCCAAACCCAGAAGTCTCCAGTCAGGCCGTGATGTAGGTGACTAACTTCCCCTTCCCAAGGGGTCACTGAGGACACCTGGCTTCCGACACAGGTTCTGAATTCACCGTGCTGTGGTGTAGATGGCGGTCTGGCTGTTGTTCCGGGTAAGCAGACCCAGAAGGCTTCCTCCTTCAGAGGGAAGAAGGTCACCAAGAAATGGCACATGTCCGGGTGCTTAGCACATCTGGAACTTAAATTTCCCTCATTCATTATCCGCCCGAGTTATGGGAAAGACTAATGGATCAACTGAAAACATGCTGGGCAGAGGCGTCTAGCTCTATTCACAGAAGCAGGAATATTCCCCAAGCTTCTTGTAATTCTTCATATTTTCACTCAGATTTCTTCAGTGAATTAAGAGGCCCAGCATTTTGCTCCAATAGCTGCAGGATGAAGATACAGAAATAGACAAAAGAGGAAGTGAAATGTCCACACCGCATGTCTGAGAAGCCATACGAGCAGGTCTTCCCTTTAATGACATCTAACAACAGAGGACACATTCCGACATCAGTGAAATCCCTGTTCTCTTAAGATAAGTGGTGGATTGTCTTGAGGACCATTGAAGTTATTTAAATATAAGGCCACCACAACCTCGGAATAAAAGAAATCCACCTTCAAATAAGTCGTGGGATAGAGAAATATCAAAAGTACCCAGAGAGGGTGGACTCTGTTCCACACCACTCAGGACAGGCTCAGGGACTGCAGAGGAGGTGTCCAGCAGGAGGTCAGAGGCCTCCCATGCCTGGCCTAGGCTACGGAGACCAAGACCTGTAGGTCGAAGGACTCAAGGACGTGCTGTGAGAAGGGGCATTGGCAGAGGAATGTGCGATTCGAGAGGTCCAAGGCAGGAAGAGGACAGACGGTGAATGACCTTGAATACCCAGCCAACTTCACTCCTCTGGGAAATGAGGGGCCACTGGGGGTGTGGGGGTCTAAGTCTGCTCAATGGTAGAAGGACCAATCTGTCATGCCAGACGCATAAGAAAGGATGGGGGCTCATCAGACCTAAGTGGCCCAGTGGGTCAGTTTGCTAGGTACACAGTTAGACGGCAGCAGGTCCGAGGCACAAACGGGGAGCTAAAGCACTGTGCGTTGCCTGTGAATTACAGAAATAGCTGCTGTGTATTTACTGTCATTTGTTAGGTCTCAGGTCTGAGGCGATCCCAGAGCAATGACATTTTAAGGTGGAGCACTGCACCCAGCCCTTCAGGCACTCGGCCGCCTGGCTGTCTATTTCCAGAGCAAGGCACATGGCATTCCCGTGCCATGGCCTGTGATCCATGAGATCAGGATGGAACCCTTTCTAAAGACCTCCCTCCATGGGCTGAAGCCTGAGTTAGACGGATCCCATGATCAAGTTCCCTGAGGGAACACTGACTGTCTAAGAAGAATGAGGAAGATAGTTTTGAGCTATTAACATTCCAGAATAACCATGAAAAGAAATGTCGATAAGCATAATTTCCTAGTTCCCTGAACCCCAGGAGTAACTCAGGGGTGCAGGAAAAGGCTCCAAACTCTCACTCAGGCAAACGTCTTCATGGTACTCTCTGCCATCTGTCAAAGACGTAACTCTCCCTGCATCTACTTTACAGGAAACTCTATCCCGACTTCTGCATGGCCTGTGCATGTTGACTGAATTCTTTTATCAAAGGTACACAAAATTGAGGATGAAGGAAGTGAGGGCTGGTTCCTCACTGGGTTCTGACCAAGCTTCCCAGAAAAAGCTGGACCATTCCTGGCTAGACTCGTGAGGTGGGGGACCTCAGCTCTACAGCATGAGTTAGTTTCTTTAAAAGAATCCTTTCATGGGGAGAGTTTCTGCTTGAGCTCCTAGAGATGGAAAAGGGAACCAGAGAGGGAAGCATCAGGGCCTCTGTTCCCCAGGTCAACCTCAGGAATCAGCTGCAAGTGGCCGCAGAAGGCCTGCTTCTGGGGGGACTCTGGTATGGGCCAGGATTCGGGGAGGCAACCAACTTCCTGCTGCCCCTGCTCGGGGCCTCCTACAGAAGAGGATCCAGCTCACATGGGCCAGATGCTTGTGTATTAGGAACCTGATTCTAGGAAAAGAATCAAAATTACACTGCAATAAGAGTAAACAAGTATTTTGAGTGAGAAATATTAATATAAATTACTATTGTCAAAAAATTACATGCAGTGCATATATCACATGATCCAGGGTGACAATATTCTATTTTTTTTCTTTTTGGTACCAAGAATTGAACTCAGGACCTTGCACTTGCCTGGCAGGTGCTTATGTCACTGAGCTCTATCCCCCGCCCAACAATATTTTATTAATGAGCTACCAGACACACTTGTACAATGGTGTTTTGTTTTGTTTTCCAAAAAATTTTAGCTGTCTATATTCACTGCCTTTGAATCTGTCAACAATTGGTAATACCATTTTCTACAGAAAGTGGAAAAGATAATTAAGTCTTTGTTCTAGTACAGTTCAAGGAACTTGTGCTTTAAAACGTGATAGTTTAAGAAAGTTTCTTGCAGCATTGCAAATATTTATTGGTAAAGTCGTGGAAATTTTAAAGAATGCTATCAAATATGAGGGAATTTCTGTAAAATGTATTTCATATATGACTTGTAAGAAAGACTCTGGGGCATTTTGATGTTCCTGGTTGTTAATTTTTTTAGTTTTTATTATTTTAATTAAATTGATTGGTACACTTTGATATACAGAAAGATCACGTTCATCATAGAGAATTTGTGCCTTACAGAATACATCCTGATTCTGCTGTTCTTCCCCATTCCTCCCCACTCTCTTCAACCCTCCTTTCCCGCTTTATTTATGAAAGCTGTGTTTCCACTTTTTTCTACTCCCTTTTTATTTCCTTTTCCTTTCCCCCTCCTTCTTCCTTTGTTCCCCTTCCAGTTAACCATTTTCTTCCTACTTCCCAGTCTCTCTCATCCATTTGGTCCTTATTTGTGCTTTTGGTTTCTCACATAAGAGAAGCAATATGATATTTAATCTCCGGTGTGATTTATATTTGAATTAATGACACACACTTACCACCTTGCCACTGATACCCTTGTCACAGTCATGCCTTGTGAGTTTCTGTTATCTCCATTTGTGTTTGTATTTCCTGTCAAATCAGCAAGACATGGAGAAGACCCCATGAAGCCACACTGGGTGAGGCTGTTTCAAGCCGATGCACAGCAGGAGCTATGTTCTCTTTGCAGGATGGCTCAGAAAAAGTGAGACATCCATCCAGCCTAATAGAGTGTGACCATGGCAGAGCCATACAGGAAGGCAGAGATAAGAAAGTATTAGGACCAGATTTAGGATATGGTGTTGAATGCTGCATGTAGCAAGACACATTGCTACCCTTTAAATTAAGAAATCAGAGGTGCCTTGGTTACTTTCTTGTTGCTGGGACAAAATACCTGACACCCACAAATTAAGGGAGAACAGGTTTATTTTAGCTCATGGTTTGTGGAGGTTTTAGTCCCTTGTCAGCTGGTTCCAAGGCTGGGCAGCAGTGCAGAGGAGTATGACAGAGAAGAAGCAGTCCATGGCAGGCAGGCAGGAATCAGCCAGCAGTGAGATTTCCTTGCCCTTTCTTTATTTCATTCAAGCTACAAGCTTATTAGTGGGTGCCACCTGCACTCACCACACCCAGAACTGTGCTAAATCAATCCATGGGCTGATCCAGCTACCTCACACCCTAATCCACTGTCACACGCCTATGGTCTAGCCATTTGGAAAAGCACCATCTATGAGCAGGTGTTTGGGACAGGACATTTACATATAAGCCATAACAAGAGGAGTATTTTTGACCAAACATATGAAAGTCAGCACTAAGATTATCATTAACATCAGACTAAGCAGGTTTGGATCTAATTCTGTCAGTAATGAATTTAAGAAACTTGCTAAGAGTAATTTGGTTCCACATGGAAATAAAATAAAAATGAACCGGCCTCAACTTCTCTTTGAGGATCCTTGAGGTCCCACAGACTGTTGATATGTCACTCGGTATGCAGGGAGTGTGTCACAGGAAATGCCTAACAACAGAGATGTAGCCATGTAACTATTACCATTACAATCTCTTAGCTTAGCAAAATTCCACATCTATATGACCTTGTGAATGTGACATTAAGGCCCCTCCGGGACCTTAGAGGGAGCTTCACACAAGTAAAGTCCAGTTTCATAAATGAAGTCATTTGACAACACAGTTCTACCTGCCACGAGGCCAGGAGACGGACCTGCGAAGGTGTGACTCATGCCCTGGAACCATGAGTGCTGGAAGGGACCCGTGGGTGGGCTGCAGTTCTGGGTTATGCAGATGGAGGCCACAAGCCAGAGGCAGTAAACTATCACTGAGCATGTGAAACTCATAGAAATTCAAGATACAATCACAATAATCCTAGTGATGACAGATGAGAGTCTGACAAGGTGGATGAAGGGAGTTTCATGGCTGGGAACCGAGAGAGGGCAATGGTTTCACTGCCAACAAGTTGACGCTTCCAGCACTAACAGCTCAGGCTGTTGCCAGGGGGAGACGTGAGAACAAAGCTGTTTTTTCCCATAAACCACAAGGTCAGAAGAGGACTCCAGTGCCCACTTCACTCAGAAAACTTGGAAGATAACATCTGAGAGGATGAGGGGAGCCACAGCAAGATGGAGGCAGAAAACTTTGGCTGGTGTCAGCAGAGAGCTCACCGGGAAAGTAGGACTAGTACCTGGACAGCCAAGAATGTGACCATAAGCCACTCAGTCCTCAGATGAAATGGACACCTCCTAGAGTCTTTCTTTGGCTGTGCCTATAAGGTTTAGTTAAGGTCCAAGTAGTAAAAACCCTCACTCAACCTGACTAAAAGGATTGCTGTAAGTAAACGCTTTGCACTAGGAAAACCCCAGGTCAGGCCCCTGTTCCGCTGCTCAGCCACCCCTTTCCACTCTTCTTCATATTCTAGTGTCTTCCTCGGGTTGGCTTCCCTCAAGATATAAGATGGCTGTCCTAGGATATAAGATGGCTGTCCTAGGATATAAGATGGCTGTCCTAGGATATAAGATGGCTGTCCTAGGATATAAGATGGCTGTCCTAGGATATAAGATGGCTGTCCTAGGATATAAGATGGCTGCTTTATGAAATAAACCGGTTGCCCTCAACATGATCTCATAAAATGGCTGCCAGTGACAACCAACTGTACAAGTTTTTCATTCACATTCAAAAAGGATAAAACTAATTTTTACACACACACACACACACACACACACACACACACACACACACACTTCTGTCCAGCAGAAGATGGATGAGCTCCTGTACTTAGAGTTTCCCTTGACCTGTCCTGCCTGGAATTCTGCCTGACATGCCGGAAATACCTGAGAGATGCTACTTATGTGGGTAGCAAGAGTTTCACAGACCTTTGTGACCTTTTCTGAATGACTCCAATTTCATAAATTCAGCAATTCCTTCCAGCAGCCCTCTGAGGATAATCCTATCATTATTCCCTATTTGAAACTGAGCAAACCAAGGCTCAGAGATTTGATTCATTTTCCAAAGTGCCTTGAAGTAATAAACTGAAGATTCCAAGGCCCCAGGCGGTCTGCCGCCAGATCGCTGTGTCTCACTTTGGAACCAGAGGGGCCTTTTGGCATCCCCCGAATGTGTGAGTCATGGATTGCCTTGCAGACCTCCAAGGATGGGGCACCCATGGAGTGTTCAGAGTTCCCCAGGCTCTGAGGCCTGGTGCGGCGGGGAGACAGCGGTAGGCCTGATGCGAGGGCTCAGGGCTCTTCCCACAGCTGATTCTGGCCTGAGGGCCCACAACCGCCTTATCCAGCCTGGAAGCTTCCACCAGCACCCTCCCAGTTTCCCAGGCTGAACCCTGCGTCCACTGCCTCGGCCCCTCCTCGGTCACCAGGCCTCGCAGCACTTTTCTCCGCGTTGTCTCTGAGCCAGTCCCTTTGGAGCACATTCCTTTGTGACACCAATGGTGTGGCCTCCGATCCATCCTTCAGGGTAGACCGTGATCATCCGTCTCCTTCTGGGTCCGGCCGTGGTCTGCCCCGGAGACCCTCCCTGTCTCTCCTCGCATACTTCACCCACCTTGGCTTCTGCTTCCTGGAGGAGCCAGACTAAAGCACTGAAATTATTTTGTTTATATTTACACAATATAATCATCCAGGCAAAAGCAGCACTTTATCAAACTGTCAATACCAGGCAAAATCACAGTGCAATAATGATCAAAACGAAGAGTTAGCGCACACCGGCCCAGCACCAGCTGGCCCTGATTCCCTGCGTCCACTTTAGTGCTCACTGCAAGCCAGGAGGCAAGTACTACTGCCAACCCTGCTTCACAAATGAAGAAACTGAGGCAGGGGAGGCACTCATCCAGGTAAGAGAGGAAACCAGGGCTTGAGCCCCAGGCAGCAAACATCTGCTTCCTTTTCTTGATCAGTGCCTGTCTTCGCAGTATATAACCAAGGCGTTTGCCGGGGGAAGCTGGGGCATGTGCACTTTGCATCCAAACCCTCCCTCCCTCCCCTCCCCCACCCTGTATTGCTCAGTCCCTCCCTGCTGTGTGAGCTCCCTCAGGCCTGTTGCTCCATGTTCCCCTGCCTGCCTGCATCTGTTGTGCGCCCCCCACTGTGGTCCCCATCCTCGCTGAGAGGAAGACCTCTCCTATCCTCCCCTCCCCCTCCCTCCCCTCCCCCCTTCTCTCCTCCCCCCTTGCCCATCCCCCCTCCCCTCCTCTTCCCTCCCTTCTCCCAGATAAACACCTTTGTTCCCTTGCTTCTCTGAGGAGATGTCACGGACTCCAAATTATCCAAGTGTACCAGAAAGTTCCACACTCAGTGTGGATCTAGTTGCCAGCCTCGGTGGGGATGCCGTGGAAAGGAAATCGAGCCTCAGGATGCCCTGTTAGCAGGCGGCTTCCTGCCAGCAGGTCGCACGTGTGGACTCGGGTGCCAGCCTGTGCGGGCAGCCTTAGTGCATGTGGAGGAAGACTCACAGGGACACAGGCTGGGCTGTCCCTGCTGTTCCTCAGGGCCTGCAAGGCTGGGGACAGGGACAAGGGACAGGGACGAGGGACAGGGACATTTCCCATGTTTCCATAATGACTGATGTTTTACGGCAGTCGCGTATCATTGGTAAACTAAGACATCAAATATTGGCTTTAAAATGTTTACTGTTATTTACTCTTTTATTTATCTATTTATTTTTGTGGTGCTAGGGTTGGACCTGGGGCCTCCGTGCTGAGCTACATCCCAAGCCCTTTTTATTTTTACTATTTATTTTGAGACAGAATCTTGTGAAGTCACTAAGTTGCCCAAGTTGTGCTCAAACTTGTGATCCTCCTGCCTCGGCCTCCCAGAGTGCTGGGATTGCAGACCTGTACCTCCACGCCCAGCTAAAAGTGCTATGTAAGTATTTTTACACCTCATAGTTGGAAGCTGCAGGAAAACAGCAGGCATGCATCTGAAACTTTATTCTGAATGTAATAATCACATTAGAATTCAACTCACTCTTTCTCCCCAAAAAGGGCAATACAAACACATGAAATGGATGGTTGCCCGCTCTGGCTGTGACCCTCTGGCAGCCAGTTTGCCAAAAGTGTGAGAGGCAGGGCTCAGTGGTCCCTTACCACTGTCCTTGGGGAGGGTGGCATTGTCCTGGCTCACCAGGTGTATGTAGGCCGCAGGCTGACACACTGGCCAGTCCATGGCGCCATCCCAGGCTGCTGTTTACAAGGACACCAACCAATCTTATGGGCTCTGTTGGGGCCCTGCTGGCACAGGTGGCAATGCCTTTCCCTGGCTGCAGACCCAGAGGACCCCACAGAGGCCATGAGAGGCCACGTTCATGCCACTGAGACTCACCCCGGCTCCCTCCTGCCTGTGCTCCTGAGCTGGAACCAGAATGTGAAAGCCGGTGCCCCATTCCCAATCCCCTGTGGGCTGGGGCACGGCAGAGATAAACTACGTCAGCCGCAGCGGGACCCCACTTGAAAAGGTCTGTCACGGCGAGGGATTCTCGTGTGCCTTGACAGCAGTTTCTGCACATGGATTTACTGTCCAGGCACACACGTGTATCCAATGATCTGTGTCTACGGTTATTCAGTCCAGCATTGTTTGCACTGGGGAAAATTGGAAATGGTGTAAGGGTCCTTCAGTAAGCAGCAGTAAAGTAAATTAGGGCACATAAATGGGAATCTATGTGGCTTTTTTTTTTTTTTTTTTGTCTCTTTGAGACAGGGTCTCACTGTGCAGTTCAGGCTGGTCTTGAGCTCACTTTGTAGCCCAGGCTGGTCTCGAACTTGCAAAAAGTTCTCTTGCCTCAGCCTCCCAAGTGCTGGGATCACAGGTTATGTGGCTTTTAAAAAGCAGGAAGCTGACTGTTGGCCCTGGATGTTGGCTGAGCTCCAAGTGGGACATTAAGTATTGGAGGAGAGGGGATGGTCTGAATTGAATGTGTAGTTGTGGTATTGAGGGGGGCAGAGTGTCCAGAAAAGACAGTCATACTCACAATGTATTCTACAAACTTGGACTTACTCTCGAGGCTGGTACAGGGCACAGCAGATGACAGCCCGTCTGGGCCAGCAGCAGGGAGCCTCCCGTGTGCTCCCTCCTTTCCCATCGTCTCGATGTTGTACACTGCATGAGCATTGGCTACCTGAATTTGGGAAAGAACAGAAAGTCCTCATCTATGAGACTGGGTCCGTGTTCCTGTGCCGCCCGAGGCTGGCAGAGAGCTCCTATCCTCCCTGACCCAGGCAGGGTCTGCTCTGAGAGCCTGGGTAGCCTCAGAAGCAGCATAAGCAGTGCCGCCTTGGAAGAGATTTGTGGAAATCATGGGCTGCTCTGCCGCCCTGGGGGTGTCCAGCTGACTTTCCCGACACCTCCGTTTCAATGATCTGAGAGGTGCTTTTCTACCAGGAACACAATGGGAGCAAAAGGGGTCCAGAGAAGTGACCAGAATCCTGTTCCTGGGGAGTGACGAACAGATTCGTGCCAACAGCCATGATTGGATCCAGAAAACCTGGGTTGGAACAGACCCCTCACACATCCCAGAACCCGTCTCTGCCAGGCGCATGAGTTCCTCCCGTGTTTCTCACCACTGACCTTGGCCTGAACATTCCTGTCTGCTGAGTAACGGTGTGTCACCCATGTCTACTGTGAGCACCTCACACGTTCAGGAAATCCACACTTTATAAAATACATACATTATTTGCACATACATAATACACACATACATGTAACAAACATATAACACACATGTGGATATAAACATAAAATACATGATACACATGTGCATATGATATACATATAATGCACACATGTATAGCATACATATATAATGTGTGCATATGCAACATGCATGTACATAATGTGCACATGTATATAATACACATTTGTGTGCACATGTAATGCACACACACAGGCAAGCATCCTTTTACACACTGTGCTATTTCTCAAGTGTCCTTGTCTTGGACAGCTCAGGTTCTCACCGAAGGTAATAAACAAGTCTGGGTACTCTGCTCAGGTACAGTGAATCTCTCACTGCCAGGCTGTGGGCACTCCAAGGACCTGCTCTGAGAACAAAGCCCAACACAAATGAGGAAGGAGCAGAGAGGAACACATGTGCAGCCCAGGTGGAAAGCCCCCAAGTCATGTCTACAGGGACAAACCAGGCTCTACCTATGCCACGGATCCTCTAACCTCCCTGGGACAATCACAAGCTGGAATATTCCAAGACCTTTACATAACATTTCAACCAAAAGCAAAAACAGCAAAGAGCATGGTGTTTTGAAAGGATAAGAAGACACAAGGGTACAGAGATTTTCTTTCCTTCTATCCTTTGAGGCAAGAGAGGGAGAGAATATTTTAGTGGCAGAAGAGCCACGAGCCAAGGACACCTGGGAAGGAGCCTGGGTGAAGGGTAGTGGAGGGTTTTGTGGGGGGCCAGACTGTCACAACAACTGTGTGACACTGAGTGAGGCTGCATGACCCACCGAGCCCTGTGCTCCTCGTGGTCAGCCACACGACCTCACTGCCAGGGTCACATGAGTTAGAGCTCTATAAATATTGCTCCCCACCATCACCCTCCTCTTCAGGAGCTTCACTAGTGTGAGCTATGAGGCCTCAGGTGCCAGTGTAGACCACCGGTCCTGGGTCTCGGGCCCTGTTGCAGACCCTGGCTCCCCTCTGTCAGGAGATCTTTCCGGTCTGTTGCTGTGGTCCAGGGCTCAGAGGAGGCCCCACATCTGGGCTTCTGTGTATCCAAAAGCCAGGGGATTTCCCCCCCTGATGGGGTCAAACAGACCACACAGTCCCCTTTCTAATGAGTCAAACGTGCCCAATGGTCACTCAGGACTGATGCTGCACAGGGCTTTCCCCGGGATTTCACATGACCTTCTTGTGAAGGGGACGGGATGCTGTGTTAGTTAGCGTTCTCTAGAGGAACAGAATCAACAGAAATATGTGTGTAACTATGCATGAAAACCTTTTTAGGTGTGTTTATGGATCAGAGGTCAGAAAGTCCACGATGGCCACCTGTGTGCTGGAGAGCCAGAGGTTCCCTTAGCCACTGAGCCCAGGGAGACAAGCTGCTCAGCTATAATCTTATTGCTTGGTGCCACCGACATTCAAGATAGGGGTGTCCACTCAGTTTACTGGCCTACACACCCATCATCCACAGAAACAGCCAGCCCTGTGCTTTATGTATCTGCTAGGTGACTCTTAACCTGTTTGAGTTGACACTTTGTGATCAGTGGTCACAAGCGCTGACAGGACCCATTCATGAATGAAGAAGCACTGGATCCCCCCCTCAGGGCTCTCAGGTAAGATGTAAAATATCTGGATGAGGCTTCCATCCAGATCCTTGGGTCAGCAGTCATGTGCCCCACGGGGAAGAGAAGGAGGAGGAAGGCCCAGGTGGGCAGAGCTGCCTGATCTCCTTCTAGAGCACCTACTCTGGGAGTTCTAGAGGTGGAAAAAAAAGAAGAAAACAATTTTCAGGTGAAAAGAGAGGCATTTCAGAGGTAGACCTTCAGCCTGGTCCCGTGGCCATATCAAGAGCAAATTCACAAAGCAACAACTTCCACAGGTCAAGCAAAAGCAGTCAGAGGCCATCCCAGAATAAGAAGGGGAGGAGGCCTCTGCATCCTGTGCATTTCCACTGACCCCATGACTTCCTCCTGTCAGGACCATGTGTGTTCCTGCCTCCTCACTAAATGTCAGACCTTTGGGATGGGAACCAGTCTTGTCACCTTGTTTCCCAATGCTCAGCAAAAAGTCCAGACCAGAGGAGATGGCCAATAAGCATTTGTTGATTGGCTCAATTAATACACACATGAAAACTAGAAAATACCTGGTTTTAAGAAAGTCTCATTGAATGCACACTCTGAACACCCCTTCTGTCCTTGGTTTTGACAAGAACACATGTGTGACCCCACAACTCCCAGCTTTACCTCAGTGCACTCTTTGCTCACAGTAACCCTGGGTCTTCCCTGAAGCTGCCTCTCACCTTCTCAGCAGCTCTTACTGCTGACTCTGGTCTCTGTAGTCTTCTGTCTCCTGTGTGGCCAGGACTATCAGGTGTATCTCCATAGGCACTACTGGATACTCATGATCATCTTCTCCATGGCTTCTTCATCATACAGCTGAGTGGGCTGAGACCAAGCTCCCCCAAGGGCTCCATCAGGTTGGTCCACTCACTCTGTGTCTCATCTCTGCTCCAGAGTTGGTCTTCTCTACATGCTGTGGGCATGCTCAGGGCTTTCTCCAATGGCTCCTTCACATCTCCTCCTCCCTGGGTGTCCACATCTGTACCTTTAGCTTTGCTGCGACCCCAAGCCTCTCCCACAGTCCATGTGTGAAGAGCTGGGTCTCCAGGATGGAACTTTTAAGACGTAGAAGCCAGAGGAGGACTTTAGGTCAAGGGAACACACCCCTGAAAAGGGTAGCCGGACCCCAGTCCCTCTTCTCCCTATTTTGCTCCCTGGCTATGAGGTGAGCACTTTTTTCCAACGTGTCCTCCCACCATGATGTCTGCCTCACCCATGAGCCCAAAGCAACAAGGCCAGCTGATCAGGGAACAGATGGAAAATCCCTGACTCTGTTCACATTGGAAAGGGAGTATAGCTCAGCTGGCAGCTGTCTGCCCTTCCCCCTCACTTCCCTCTGCTCCCCCTTGCTCACCAAGTAACTGGTTAGTTTGCCTCCATGTCCTCACAGGTTGTCAAAGTGCCACTCTCCATTCCCCCATGAGAGCGGCCAGGCAATGCAGTGCCCACTCCCCAACTCCAGACACCTCAGACCTTACTGCTGCACATTAGTGCGTTTCTGAAGAACAGGGAGACACCTGGAGTGGCTAAGATCAGAAGGACAGGGATCTGGGATGCCTTATTTGCATACCCTGCATCATAGCAAACTTTCCCTCCTTACCCTCACTAAAACAGGTATGCAAGTTGTTACACTGGTAGCACTTCCCAGCGATTCCTTGGGTCTAGTCCAGGAGGGTCCCTCCAGGACAGTGACCCCTTGGGCTGCAGCACAGCCCCCATTGCAGCAGACTTGTGTTGGTGTTCCTATGAGCCTGCTTGTGGTTTATTTCTCAGGTAGTCCGGGCTCCCGGAGTCATGTAAATCCACCTGAGGTTTTTAGCCTGAGTAGTGTGGACAGAATGGGTGTTTTCAAAGAAAGATGAAGAAATGCACAGAGGTCTTACTACCAAAGAGCTGTAGAGATCTGAAGCCACCAAAGGCCAGCAGCAGACCAGCACCTGGCAGAGGTGATCTAAGGTGTCCAGCACAAGCAGGCATCAGATGGTGACGAGCAGTGGCAGCAGTGACCAGCAGGTGGCTGTGTCAGCTATTGGCACCCATTATTACCTGGCATTGTTGGTGACATCAGGACTGCTGATAGAGCTGCACTGTGCCAATTCACAACTTCTATCTGAATTGAGCCAAAGAACCCTAGACCAATTGGTGACCGAACCTCCAAAACTGTGAACCAAAATCACCCTTTTCTCTTACATGCTCAGGTATTTTGTCACAGTGACAGAAAGCTGACTGAGACATCTGGCAGACTCTGATGATGCCCTAACACCAGCTCACTTCCTAGCCCTTGGCAGATACCTCCAGCGCACTATGTCTGAAATGAAATGTGTAATTCTCTGAAAGCCCACAGGCTCTTCCAGGTGGGGGAAAGGGCTGGTGTCCCACAACATTTTCTGAAAAAGCCAACATCTTTGTAGCAAGATCAACCATAGCTCAAGTTCTTCTTAGGCAAGAGTGATACACACTGTGTTTTAAGCACTCTATTTCTCCATCCAAAAATTGGTGATAACCAAGACTCTGTAATGGGGTTTCTCTTCCAGGTTAAAGATAATTAGAAATGGGAAACTGCTTAACAGAGTTAAGTGTTCCCCTTTCCCAGTGACTGCCAATACCCTCGGAGGTGCCAGCCTGGGCCAGGTTTGAAGCTCAACTTGGTTTCACCCCTAAGGGATTTCTTCTGCCTGCCCAGATCACAGTGGTCTCTCTTCTGCTTGCCAAAAATCTCAGAGTCCTAATTCATTCTCCCCGCTCCCTTCAACTTCCGAACTGGGGGCTCT
This sequence comes from Hydrochoerus hydrochaeris, assembly GCA_004027455.1. Classification (NCBI taxonomy): domain Eukaryota; kingdom Metazoa; phylum Chordata; class Mammalia; order Rodentia; family Hydrochaeridae; genus Hydrochoerus; species Hydrochoerus hydrochaeris. Next base: position 22,340 of record PVLA01003655.1, on the reverse strand, counting down.
GCACAGTTCCTTTCATCCTTTGCTAAGAATGTTTTGGAAAGGAAGTGCTTTGAAATTCAATCTGACCCACTTCCCCACATCAGGCCATGGGAGGTTAAATATAGAACAAATTCCCTGGACACATATTTTCATAAGCATCAGCAATTCTAATGTGCATTCTCTGGCAACCTCAGAACTACTGCTCACTATTTGGATTTGTCAATTCCATTTTACTTTTTAGATCAAATATTGCTCCTCTTTATCCAAGTGGGAGGTCTCTTTCTGGCTTGTCAACATGACTGGATGCTTAGATCAAAACTAGAACTCCAGGCATTTCAACTATGCTCTCATCTTCAGATGAGAAGCCATGCCACCATCTGACTTGGATCCGGGTGGTCTAAACTATTCAGCCTCCTGCTATCCGGATGGATGAAGGTCTGTGAACAGAAACGGATCCCACCCCCTCCTAGAACACAATGGATTTTTTTTTTTAACGTCTGGTCCTGCAGGAGAATTAAACCCTGAGTTCTAAAACTTGCTGCATGGAATCAAAAGGCTTAGAATTGTCTTTTCTTTGGGTCTCTTTGTACTTCATTTTATTCCTCTTAAAGTTCAGTTTTAGACAAAACAAGAAGGCATTTAAAATAATAATAGCAAAGGAAGTCACTAGTATTCATTGCAGTTTCCTGATCCCACTGCAAATAACAATTGTCACCTAATGCATGAATTTTCTAGTGCGTCCAGTACTTTAACTTTTGTGTTTTTCCCTAGAAATATTAGCCTTTTCCTTTACCAGAAGAATCAGAGTTTAATAGTCAAAAACCTCAGGGCAAAAGATCTCTCTTGCCTCTGCGGAAACTGAGAAATGAAAAACTATTGAGTTTGGAATAAATGGCCAGGTACCAGCACAGTCCTGAGCCTCACAAAGACAAGACCAGGGCACACACATCACCACCTATGCACTGTCTCTTAAAGGTGCAGAAAGCAAGTTGGGTTTGGTGACAGTCCTCTGGGAGGCTGAGGCAGGAAGATCATATGTTTAAGCCTAGCCTGGCAATTTACTGACTAAGAGATACTCTGTGTCAAAATAAAATATAAAAATAGGTTAGGAGCATAGGTTAGTATGAAGGCCTTAGGTTCAATTCCTCAGGGCAGAACAGAGTAGAGGGTACAATTACTTTGAACTCATTTTGGGTGTTGATTTAGAAATCCTGACTATTGGCTGCACCAGACTCCAGAGAAACATAAATCGGAGGAGCTTCTGGCTGGCAGCAGGCTTCCCTGAGAACTCCAGTGTCTGATTTAAGCCTTCTTTGGGATAAATAGGGGAGGTTAAAACTATAAAAGAGCCATAGATCAGCCAGATTTGCAAGATGAAACCAACAGAGTTTTAAACATTTATCTGTCGGCGTGGCCAGTCTGCTTGCATCCTGGAGGGTCTATTAAGACAGAATGCTGTGCTGGGAAGAATTGGATTGAGGGCCATGAAGATGTTGGAGACTTAAAGATTTATTTTTAAAAAAATTAATGAGAAAACAAGTTACTCTGGAACCTAACGAAGTCTGTCTGGTTTGGATAGGGAAGCACCTGGAGAATCGGAGTTTCCCAGATACCTCAGCTTTGGTGATCAACTGTGGCTTCCCAGCAAATCCCACACACTGAGGACCAGAAACAACTGGGTATTGTTTTTCCCAGACTACAGGGTGGTTGGGTGCAGAGGGACAGATCTCAGCTCTGTTTGCCCCTGCATCTGTGGTCAGCTGCCTGTGGGCTGAGTGGTCTCGGGTGGCCTTGGGGGCACCTCAGCTTTCCTCCACATGGCACTCAGCCCATGATTGTGCCCGTGATGGTGGAAGCCTTCTGTGGCAAACCGGAAGTGCCGGTGGCAACCTCACCCATAACCAGTTGCCCATTTCTGCCGATGTTCTCCATGAAAGAACAAGGCACAAGGCTATTCCAAGTCCTAGGGATGGAGACAGACCTGGGCCTCCTGCAGGACAGGCGCCAAGGTCACAGAGCAACCCAGAGCCTTCACACAGAGCTACATCCTCAGCTTATTTTTAAATGCTTTTAATTTTGAGACAGGGTCTCCCTAAGGTACTAGTTTGCCCAGGCTGGGCTCAAACTTGTGATCCTCCTGCCTCAGATTCCCTGAGTGCTAGGATTATAGACGTGCACCTCCCGTGTCTGGCTGCTGCTTTATTAACTCCTTGTTCTCCCGCTGAAACACAACTAGGAAGCAGGAGGGGACCTCAGGGCATAGGCTGGAAAGGGACACAGCAGGCTATGCAGAAAACCCCTGGGACCCAGGGGACAGTGATGTGCTCTTTAAAGGAAACAGAAGGAAAGATAGAAAAGGGCCACCAAAGGTGCACATTAACTTTCTGTCACTGTAACAGACCGCACAAATCAATTTGGAAGGAGAAAAGTCTTTTTGGCTCCTATACAAACCGCAGTGGCCAGTCCCGGAGATGCGGGTCCAAAGCAGTATGGGAGCAAGGACTGCCGGGCAAGACGTGGCTTCTAATAAACTGGGGACCAGGTTGTTGCCAGGTTTAGTGGCAGACCCCTCTGCGTCCCTCCTTAACCAGAGAACTGCAGTTACCCTGAGGTTTAGGTCCCTGAGTTCTGCATTCAGGAGCAGGGTTGGCACCGATGGCTCAGCATCCCAGTGTGGACCTGCAGGTCTCCACTCGGGCTGTGGTGACCTGAGCTTGGGGTCCTGCAGTTCCGGGGACCCACACCTGCTGTGCACCTGCTGTCACTCCCTTGGGTGGGAAGCAGGCACGGTGCCCACCTGCCCCTCATGCCATCCTCGTGCCCTCTGGCCACGTCCATTTCCATGTCCCGTGTATCCCACAGCCACAAGGGAGACCTCTGGGACAGTGAGCCCAGGACTTTGCTAAAGCAAAAGCCTCTTCCCTGGGGCTGACGGCGTCCAGATTTCCGGGAACATAGGGAAGAATGTGCAGAGGTTAGAGGAGAGGCAGGAGAACGCGTCTCCTTTTTCCTAGAAATGTGTGGCGATTAGCTAGTAAGTGACCCTCCACTGTCACCCTTCCCATGAGCTGTTAGCAAGAGGCAAAGTGACTGAAGGCTCCAGTGGGGACACTGGTGTTCTCAGCCTCCCCAATGCACGTTCCAGCCCATCCTTCATTTCTTTTCTAACTTCAGGAAGAAAAACACTCTGCTCAGCTAATACAACTAGGTTTTATTTATGTGGTGCTTCTTAGCAAGCAAGCTCTTTTTGATTCTTTTTTGTTTCTTCCCTGCTCCCACAGTGGAGATTGAATCCAGGACCTATAGAGTAAGCTAAACCCTAGCTCTTTTCTTTTTTTTTAACTTTTCTTTTTAAAAATTTGGGACAAGGTCTTGCTAATGTCCAGTCTGGCCTCAAACTTGTGATCCTCCCGCCTCAGCCTCCTGGAGTCCTGGAATTACAGGCATGCACTACCACCCCTGGCTACAAGCTCTTCCTGGATCTTGCAAGGTGTTGTGTAAAAGAAGTTTTACAGGTATTCTACAGTGGAGCCACTTGACCCTGTTCAGATCGTTTCATGATAAATGCCCATGCCTGGGACTCAGCCCTTCTCAGCAAATGCAGCATCTAATTCCAGAGACCTTCACCCTGACTGCCAGTACGCTAGACGGCACTGGAAGACAGTAGGGACTTCCTTCCCCTGGGCTCCTTCACCAAGGCAGAGTCCATGTGAAGCCTCTCCAGTCCCAGCCCACCCACCCTCCAGCCCGCCACCTCCTCCCCCTACCCACCCCTAGAGCCCTCAGCTCTATCCCTGCCTCTTCCGTGCCAGGTGGAAAGTGTCTGTACTTGGATATTTGGGGATTGATGGTGAGACACCTTGTGCGGCTTAACCTCCATTTCCTCAACTCCATCACAGAGAGAGCAGAGAGGAAGACCCTGAGCCACGGTGGCCCTTCCACATTGTGAACAATCTCCTAAGACGTCAGGGAGTTTTAAAACCCACTGCATTAATTGTGCATGGTTTTGGATTGAAAAGACTTAAGTAATGTCTTGGGCTGCTACAACAAAATGCCACAATGGCGTAGTTTATAGGCAATAGTAAAACAACAGTACCATTTTTACACCAAGTCCTCACATGGTGGGAGGAGCAAAAGAAGATTCTGGGATCGCTTCCAGAAGGGCACTAATCTCACTGGTAAGGGCCTCACTCTCAAGACCTAATCACCTTCCAAAGGCCTCACCTCCTGATACCATTACATTTGAGATTAAGTTTCAGCACAAGAATTTTGGAGGGATACAAACATTCAAACCTCAGCAAGTAATAAGTAATTGCTATTTATTTTAGGTAAGTATATTATTAAAGATTTAGTGTGAGGCAGTAACTCCCAACCTGCAATTGCAAAATTGAAAAGCTTAGGGAACAAAAACTCTTTTTTGGGTTTGGCATAGATTTGTTTGTTCACAAATCTGAACTTATTCAAAAGGTTATTCAGACTCTATATTTATCCTACATGATATGAATATTCATTTGTTTCACTCCTACATGATATGAATATTCATTTGTTTCACTACGGAATATTAATGTATTTAATTAGAGGTTTTGGCCCCAGGCTCCACTAGGAAGTTTTATATCACATATGATGTATACAGAGCATTGCTTTCTAAAAATATCACAGTTCTGAACTATATCTTCTTTAAGATTTTTAGTTAAAGGGTTTGGATCAGTATAAATTTACATTAAAACTTTGAGTGATAAGTAAACTATATCTTTAATAATCTCTAGAAATTTTCCATATAAATGTGGTGGGTTAACAATTAGTCAACTTGTAATACCCTAATGAACTGAATCGGTGTGGAAGGCCCACCCAAGGGTCATGGCCAACAGCATAAAAGGAGAACTAGAGGTGAAGATAGGGTGCTGGTGATTCTCCCGGAGAAGCTTGTCATGCTGACTTCCTGATATAAACTCAGCTGTTCTCATCATCGGAGGAGCTCGGGGTCTCACTATCACTTTGAATGGCTGCGATTCTCTTCAGGACAGCTCTGGTTCTTAAGTTGAGCATCTCTTCCTGGCTCCAGTGCAGATCCCTCAGCTGCTGGCACAGCTCCTTCATCCCACTGATACAGACTTTCTAGCTTCACCTCACTGACCTTTGGGCCTTCCCAGTGCAGATCCTTGAAACAGACTTGCACGAGACATTGTCATGGGCTCTAGGTCTCCAGCTGGACTTGCGGACATTGCCATGGGCTCTTGGTCTTCAGTTGGACTTGTGCAGGACATTGCTGTGGGATCCAGGCCTTCAACTGGATTCTTTGGGTCTCTAGTGTGTAGACAGATCTTCCACACTATTTGCATTTGACTCTTTGGATGAATATTATGAGATAATCCTATAATCTATGTGTCCTGAATTAAATCTTTTCCCTAATGAACCCTGACTACAACAGTAAGGTAATGCTAAAACAAATCCTAACCTTTGTGGTTGTTCAGAAAAATATAGCCATCAATTTTTGCTACCCTCCCTGAAAAAGGTACACTTTATTCTCCTCCCCTTGGGCATAGACTGGACTTAAAGACTCAATTCTAATGAGTAAAAGGCAGAGAAGCAACGGTATGCCGTTGCCAGGTTTCAGTCATAAAAAGACTGCGGCTTCCATCACAAATGCACACTTGATCTCCATTGGGTCATTTGCACTCAGAGAAAGCAGCTACTATGTAATGATCTGCTCAGAAGAGCCATACACAGTGGGGAAATGAGGAAGACCTTCACCTGCATCTGCCAAGGAACTGAGGCCATCAGCTCAGTGATGCATGAAGACCTGAGATTTGTCAGTTACTGTGTGAGTGAGCTCGGAGGGGGCTCCTCCAACAGGAGACAATAGATGTTAATTGTTTTAAGCTGTTAAGTTTGCAGCTATTTGTTGTACAGCAGTAGATAACTGATACACCCCCAACATTCTCTGTCATACAACCCCATTGCTTTCCTCATTACATTGTACTGTGAGTGGAAATTTTACCTAGATTTAAATTTCTTTGTCTGTGCTTTGCCTTCTTCTACCCATTGGAGAGATGGGCCAAGGGAGTGTTTTCAGCACAAGGTGTCTTCACACCATTTGATCCAAGGCCAACTGAAAAACAATGAATGTACATTGTAAGACACGGGGAGAGGAAGGAAAACTGTTCTGGAGGCAGAGCAAGGCAGGGGAGAGAGTTTGGGCTCAGAGCTAATAAATCATAATACTTTGAACTGTCCAAAGCCCAGAGAGTGATCCTCAACCCCCTCTTCTCCTTGTCTCCCTCAGTTGGTCCAGGTGATCACCACATCCCCCCACTCTCCTTTCCACTCTCCCACCTCTGCCACCATCACTGTCCCCCTGGTCCACCTCTGTCAGCCTTTCCTGTGGCTTCGTGTCTCACTTCTCCCCCAAGAATCCAGCCTACACTAGAGAGTGGAGTAAAAGTTCAGGGCCCATCCTCTTCTCCCAGATCTTAAATGGAACCTCACCCCTCCCTCAACCCTCCCTCCAAATAAGAGCCAGACCTTCAGAGGGAGCCCTCTACTCCTCTCCACTCCATCAGTAAGGTAACTTCGAGAAAAAAGGATCCAAAGCATTTTCAGCTATACAGAGAGTGGCAAGACCTCCTCTCATACTTCAGTGCTGAGGACATAAATCACATAATCTTTCCAGAAAATACTTTAGCTCTGGATCCAAGAATACTTTGCTACCACATTTGGCTACCTAGCACTTCCATTACTAAGAATCTAGTCTACAGGTACATCTTGGGACTCTAGCAGATATTTTAATAAAATACCCAGCATACTCTGCTTATAGTACTTGATAATCAACCCTAGCTAGATACCAACAAAAGAAGAAGACTTTGATAAGTGAGCACATAGCCATTAAATGAATTTGATTCACCCAGCAAAATTATCAAGCTTTACTAACATAAGAGAATGCTGATGAGGTATTATGCATAAATGTATTTGTTAACCAACATATGCACACCCACCTATGTACAAAGATTGAAAAAAATAAATAAATCAAGCTGGCCAATGACTTTTTCTGAGTAAGAAATGGGTGATTTTTATTTCCTTCCTAATTTTATGTATGGTCCAGGCCTTGTGATGAGCATGGATTAGCTCTATATTTGCCTAAGAATTACAATATTTTAATTGACAATCAGGGGGCCACATGGAGGAGATGATGTAAAAGCAATATCTGAAATCCTCGTGAGCCTTCCCTTGTCTGAGAACTAAGACCGTAGTTCTCAGATCTGAACCCAATCAGCAGTGGATCTTCTGGCGCTCTGCCTGTGCGAAGCCACCAAGGTCAGGGGAAAGCCACCCGGGCTGTGTCATCAGGGAAGGCTGTCTGCTGTAAGGAGCAGCCCTGGAACCTTCTGGCTTCACCAGCCAGGGTTAATTTGTAACCTGTTCTTTTCATTTTTAGTTGCACTGTCATGGTTGCTTCATTGTCTTAAATTATTTCAAAACATTGACCTTTCCTGGTCATTCTGACTTTGGGAAAGAGCTAGAAGTCACCTAGTGCCAGATCCAGTGATTGAGGTAGATGAGAAGACACTGATGGATGGCATACCGGAGCAACATTCACTGTATTCTTGATCATAAGTCAGAAAGACATTCACAAATGAAGATTCCAGAACCACTTCAGAAAGGGGCAAGAACAGTGGGATAAATGTGTTGCAGGTGGGAAGTGGGGGGTGTTTTTGAGAGAAATTCATGGCAATGCTTCATTTACCATGTTGAATTTTTAAAATTTAAACATTCATGCTATGTGGTCCATGCATAAATTACCTCATATGTTTGTTTAATTAAAAATCAGGAAAGTACCATCCAGTGTGATTGATGTGTCCTGCATCTCCTGGGGATTCATCTCATACCTTAACCGAGCACCAGCTGCCCCAAGTGCAGACTCTGCATCTGCAGCCTCAGCCTCCCGGGAGCTGTAGGAATGCTGGTTCTCAACCCCATCCCAGCTGAAAGAGTTAGACCTACATTTTCAACCTGGAATTTACACACCAAACTTTGAATGGTGGCCTCGGACTCTGCCACCTGCCATGAAGGTGTGCACAGGCAGCCCGGGAGGCCCAGCTATGTAGTCTTCTGGCAGTTTTGCTGTTTGTGATCCTCATCCTTCTTTACCCCATTGCCTGGTATGATTTTCTCCTGAATAATGTCTGATTTTATCCCATTTTGGGTGTATGTGTGTGTACAAAATTCATAAAACAAGATCAGTTGCAGTCATGTGCATATAGTCTTTCCTATGATAAGACTCAATAGTTACACTGTGAGTGAAGAAATCTAATGGAGAGAAACCAAAGTTGTGTTGAAGAAGGTAAATCAGTGGCCAGTCATCTTATAAAAATTTCCCCATAAAAATGATGTTCTATCTTCTCTTCTGAGAGTCAGAAATACAACATCCTAATGGAATGCCCGCATAATAAGCTTCCTAGAATAGTCCTCAGCTATCACATCACTGCTTGGATAGAGCCACAGAGTTATGCTCAGTGAAAGAGCTGGGTGTAAGTGTACATGTTTGTGACCTCACTCACAGACAGGAAGTTGTGCGGTGCTGACGGATGAAGGGTGTGATCAGAACGCTTGGTATGAAGGATCTTCTGGAGGGCAGATCTGTCCTGCATCTTGCTTGAGGTGGGGGGGTCCACAAATGCACATGTGATAGAGTTGGTTAGAAACACACATACACGTGCACACGTTGAAAATTAGTTCATGAAATCTCTATAGTGTGGATTGTACCTATATCTACTGCCCAGTTTTGATGTCACATTTAAGGATGTGAGATATTACTATTGTGCGAAAGAGGGTGAAGGGTTCCTAGACTCTCTCTAGGTGGTTTTCCCAACTTCCTATGAGTCTATATTTATTTCATGTTAAAAATCTTTAAAGTCATGTTGAAGCATGTGTGGTTTAGAGAAGAACTCTGTCTTGTTCTGAAATTGTCATTGAGCAATAACTTTATACTGTTCAGCACATCCTAACCAAAGAAGCGTTTTGAGTTCTTCTGTAGGAAGTGCACCTCCTTGATAAGAAAGATCACATGACTGAATGTAATTATTAAGAGACTTCTGAGGGACCAACTCCATGAGGGCTGAGTGTCTTGCTCCTTGGGTTACAGCTCTGGGACAGGCAGGGATTTGTGGAGACTGCAAGGGACCAAGACAAAGCATCCCAGGAAGGCTGCACTGATTCTAGGGGCCAGTGGGTGGATCCAGGGCAGTGAGACCCGCACAAGACGGGACTTCGCCATCACCTTCATTAGCAGCTGTCTTTATGCTAGAAGAGGAAAACACTGCAAGAGTCTCTCTGACCACAGTAGAAGGTGACAGAGGACAACTCATTACCTTTGTCCTTCTTTTCTCCACCACTAAATGAGTAGGGCCCTCCCCTCCTTCACCTGGGTGTTTCTATGAGTTGTAATCAGAAATATGGTGAGTGCCATCCAACAGAAAGGCAGGCTCATAAAAACATGACAGTGTCCTTGTCCACCTTATTCACCCTTGATCTGGCACTGCGTAACTTCTAGTTCTTTCCCTGAGTCAAAATAATCATGAGCCATCAACATATTGAATGGATTCAGGACACTGAGGTAGCCATGACAGAGCAACTAAAGACCCTGAAGAAAGAGGACTTCCAGAGCTGCTGCAGAAAGTGGCAAGAACAATGGGCAAATGTATTCAAAGAAAGCAGCACTATTCTGAGGAAGAGTGATGGCAATCCACCTTTTGCTGTAATAATTTTTTAAAATTTAAACATTCATGGTATTTTTCCTAAGTGTCAATACCTGGCCTAATCTGAAAAGTCCACACACACACACACACACACACACACACACACAGAGAGAATCATTCCTATCATGGTTTATGTCAGTGGCCCCCAAGTCTCATGCAATTATGGATACCACCAAATCTAGCATTTGTGATTGGTTCGTTGTCTAGCGCTCAGATTGGTGGTGTGAATGCTACACCTGCCTAGGGGTGGTGCCAGGGTATGATGTAACAGCAGGAAGAAGGTGCTCTTTTGCTTTCTCTTTTGCTGTTTGCAGTGGCCATGAATGGCTTACAACCCATGCCATGCTGCCTTGGAGCCAACTGAGTATGGACTGAAACCTCCAAGAACTCTAAGAAATAAACCTTTCCTTCCCTAACTTTGGGCATCAGGTATGTTGTCTCAACAATGAGTAAAAAGTAACTAAGACAATCCCCAAGGAAGGACAGCAAGGCCCCTCAAGGCCGAGAGGCCTGCTGCACAGAGAGACATCAGCTCTCCCCTGGTGGACCCTGACATCTTTGTTTTTGAGCCTCAGAGGCAGCAGAAGCATTCCCTCTTTGGAAGATGGGAAGAGGCAGGCAAGGAGCAGCAGGTGCCCTGCTCCAAACAGCTGAGGAGGAAGTGCAATGCACCCCTATATCACAGGCTGAGGAAGCTGAAGGGTGAGGGCTTGGGCTTGGGAGATGCGGGGATGCAGATTTGTTCATCTTTACTGTCCTTGAAGAAGTTCAAGATGAGATGGGCATATACACCTGTAATTCCAGCACTTTAGGAGGCTGAGGCAGGAGGATCAGAAGCTTGAGCCCACCCTACCCTGGGGAACTAGCTATTTGATGAGACCCTGTCTCAACACAAATCATTGAAAAGGGCTGGAAATGTAGCTCTGTGCAAAGGCCCTGGGTCCAATCCCAAAAGTGCAGAATAAAGAAAGGGAAAGAGGAAAGAAACTTGAGTACTTCCTAAATTATAAAACTAATTGGTAATTAGTAAAAGGCCTCAGCTGATCTTCAGGACACTCAGATGAATGGGAAATGTAGGTCCTAGCCTCTGATTAGGGACTGAAACCTCCACAAACTGTGAGCTAAATAAACCTTTCCTCCCTTAATTTGGGCATCAGGTATTTTGCCTTAGCAATAAAAGAAAAGTAACTAAGACAGTGACCATGGTTTGTCTGAGGACACAGGGGGGGCATGTCATCCTCAGTGCCATTCAGCTTCTACTGGGCATGAAATCTGTGGCTTGGTAAAACAGCCAGGGCTCTTGGCTGGGTTAGAACCATCCATACATTAGTGTGGGCTGTAAAATGTGTTGTGTTTCCCTAACTCCCTGGTTTTTTTTTTTCCTGAGAAAAACATAAATCTTTTAATCCAGTGTTTTTTTTTTTAAAAAGTTGAAATGCTATGCCATTGAATTCAGTAAGACCCAGCTGAGAGCTAAGATTATTCTTCTTGCTAAAAAGAAATTCTTCTAGTTCCATCAAACAGTGGGAGACAGGTTCTCCCTTGTCTCCCACAGGTCTAGGGATGCTGTCTATAAGATTTCTCCTGCAGCCTGAATTTCCTAAGGTTCTCAGTGGCAACTGTCTTATAAGTGACAGTGTCATTCAGGAGCATCAAGGTCAAGAGAGGGTAAAACACTGGTTCCCCACCCCAAGGACAGCCTAGGTCAAGAAGGACGACTGTTGGGGAGGGACCTATCATGAGAAGTAAAATTCGCTTATGCCATGCGGGCTGGACAGCTACTGCTTCCCAGTGAGGTCACCCAGCAAGGAATTTTCCTAAGGGAAAAGAGCCAGGAAGGCAAGGTCAGGTCACACAAAGTCTTAGTCATCAGAGATGACAAAGTCCAGCTAGGATGACCCCGATCTAGTCCAGAGATCTGGTCAAAATCCTGGGGAGGGAAGATCTGGAGCCAAGTTAGAAAGAGATGTGCTCATCCCAAAATGAACAGACCCTGGAGGTGCTAGGAGAGGGAGGGGCTTCCTCCCCAACACCCCTGGAGATCCCCCTACACACTGTGCTCCCCTGGTGATTCCCAGCCCCAGAGGAGGAAGGAACCCCAAGGGACAGTCTTTTACACCCTTTCTTACTGCTGGGGTGGTGGTAGGGAATATCCAATCCTCTCAGCCTAAATGAGGAGAGGTTGATTCTGGCTCATGGCTTCAGTCCTCTGTCAGCTGACTCTGAGGCAGAAATAGCACACTGGAAGGGCCTGGCGGAAGAAAGCTGCTCACCTCATGGTAACGGAGAAGCAGAGGGAGAAGGATGGGCTGGAGACAAGAAGGCACCCTTGTCCATCATACCCCAGTGACAATCTCTAAACGGGTCCCACCTCCCAACAGCACAGTCAGCTTGAACCCATCATTGAGTGAATCTGCCAAAGAATACAACGCCCATGGTCCAGTCACCTTCCACACACGCGATACTTTTGGGGGGATATGGGAGACCTAAACCACTACAGCACACAAGGCTGGCAGGACAGTCATGGACAAGGATGCTCTGGCAGAGGGAGCAGCGCCCAGGCGGGACCTCTCAAATCTCCTAGAGCTTGGAGGGAGGGAGCAGCCTTCTACCCAACAGCAGAAAGGGCAAAGGAAATGCGTGTCCTAAGCATAGAAATTACAGAGTCTAACTCCAAATCTTGGAGGCCCAGGAAAGTGCAGCATACAGGAACATGCAGATACTTCCCTAGTGACCGTGTCTGAGTGTCACGTTTCATTTTGCTTCAGTTATCAGCTTGTACAGGTCAGGAATCTTCACCTCTTTTATTTAATATTCTACTTTACTCCAGTGACCCTGAAGGTGCCTGGCGTCTTGTGACACCCGTGCCTATTGTCTGAGGGAATTTCCCATAAGGCTTCACTGTCACAGGTCTTTACAGCAACAGTTCTCAAGACTGATGTAGCAGCAGATGGCTTACTTGTGACACAGGACCTCCTGGGAAGCTCAAATTACAAAGCAGATAAACAGGAAGTTCCTGTGATGGAAGAGAAGAGGAGATGGGATAAGGACTCCGTGTCCACTGCAAACATGGTCCCAGGTCTGGACCTGAGAATTCTCCACCTAACTCTGCAAGAAAAAAAAATATTTTTTAAAGTTTGAAATATAAATATGGTCACTTGGTAAAAAAAGGAAGCTGACAAAGATGTCCACGTGACCTTTCCTTCAGGTAACATTTGGGAAAAACTCAGTGATGGGAACGGAGTCCCACAGGGAAAGAATTAATGTGAGCTTAGCATATGGCTCGATGGAGAAGCTAAAGTCAGGGCAGCGTGAGCTTATTACCCAGGGACGGAGGGCAGAGCCACAAACCCAGGCCATCACAATCCCGCGGCCAGCCTGTCAGCACCCAGCCAGCGCTGCGCCCTCATGCATATTCAGGGCCTTTGCTCAGCACTTTCTGAATATTCCCGAGTTTGCACTCTGTCTCAACACTCCCCAGGACCAGACGCCAGGTTGAGCTGAGATTCAGCTCTTGCAGTTTTTTTTTTTTTAAAGTGGGATTTAATTCTATTATTATTTTATCCCTCCCTTTCTGAATTCAAGTTTTGCATTTATATTGAGTTATTCTTGACTATGTCTGGTGGCAATGTCACAAGGTCCCGGTCAAGACATACCCCAAGGCACTGTGGTAGCCCGCCAGCCCCACTGCGCAGGGCAGCCCTGACGCTTGCCAGGGTTGATTCAAGCAGTAAGGAAAAGAGCAGCAGCTTCTGACAGAGAGCAAGGCCAGACTGCAGTGCTGTTGTTTCTCCAGGGAGCGTGGCTGACCTGGGCAATTTACAGGATTTCGCTCCGTCTCACCTCAGCATCTCAGAAGCACGGGTGATAATATCCACATCTGTTTCCCATCACCACTGTCATGAATGATCACAAACATGCAGTTTAGAACAATGCAGACTGACTCTCCTCCAAGGCAGCAGAATCGCAGAGTACGGTGGAAGCTTAAATTTTTAAGAATGTATTACAGAGAGATTGTCACGAATCCCCCTCAAAACTGTCACCCTCAATTCCAACACACTTATTTCCCCCTGTGTGCCACATTCTGGAGGTGCTCTTTCAGGAGTGTCTGGTTGTACAGGTCATGGCTACTTGATGTCTTCAATTAATTATAAAATTTTGAGCTTTTGTTTTTGGGGGGGATTGTTTGGTTTTTGGTTTTGGTACCAGGGAATCCAACTCACAACCTCATGCTTGCTAGGCAGGCGCTTGTGCCACTGAGCTAAACCCTCAGCCCCCCAGCTTTCCTGGTCATTTTGACTTTGGGGAAAGGCCAGAAGTCACATGGTACTAGATCTCTCTAATAAAGTGGATGAGGATACAACATAATGTTTTTGGTTTTTTTTTTTTTTTTTTTGTACTGGGAATCAAACGCATGATCTCATGCTTGTTAGGCAGGCGCTTGTACCACTGAGCTGAATTCCCAGGCCCAGCATAATGGTTTTATTTAACAGAAATTTTTGTAAAGGCTGATTGAGAGGTGATCTTAAAGCATAGTGTATTTCTAACTTAAGAAATTTAGGGCTGGGGATTTAGCTCAGCAGCTTAAGTGCCTCCCTGGCAAGTGCAAGATCGTGAGTTCAGTCCTCAATACAAAAAAAAAAAAATTATTACAGTAAAAGACTCATTGCCTTTAGTTGTTCTCTGGATTCTCCCACTCATGGTGAACATCCCTTTGTTCTTGGCAGCCTGTCTTTTTATTTTTATTAATCTTCTTATTTTTAATTGCTGCATTCACGGTTGTGGGCCATGGTCCCAGAGGTCTGAAGTCTGACGTGAGTCTCTCCGGACTGTAATCAAGGTGGCAGCAGAGCTGTGTTCCCTCTGGAGGGAATCTGTGTCCTGGCCTTTTCCTAGCTCCTGGACCACCTGCATTCCCTGGCTCGTGGCTTCCTCCTCCACCTTCCAAGCTGGCGGAGCTCATCTCATATCATTTCATGCTGACAAGCAGTCTTAACTCTACCTGCAATGTTAATCCTTTTTACCATTTAAAATAACACAGTCACAGATGTCAAGGATTGGGATGTGACTATCTCTCGGGACTGCCATCGGCTGACCTGGCATGGCAGTGGGGATGTCAAGCACAAGCACAAGGCTGGCAAGGTCACTGTGTAGCTTTCTCCATGCAGTACCAGGACACCTAGACACAAGGGAGCAGCATGACATCACCATCGAGCTCCGTTCTGTAGGACCTGTCCGTCCCCGTGAGGACACCATCCATCTCTGCCCTCCTAACCTGTTAGCCTTAGGACAAAGCCATTACTGTCATGGTTTATCCAGCCTCCATTTACCTTTGTTTCTCTGAACTAGGAATGGCAAGACTATTTTTCCACACCCACTCTGCCACTTTCTTCTACATCTTCAGGCAGGGGAGACACCCAGCTGCATTCCCACTTCGACTCCAGGTTCCATGGGACCATGACCCACGTCACGGTCCCATGGACCGTGACCATTCCATTGGGACACTTGGGACAAATCTCAAGGCTCCTGCAGGAGCAGAGGCTCCTCCTCTATGCTCACTGGAATAAGAGAGCCTCACTCTCCAGAGACAACTGGAAGAGCCATCATCGCCATGACCCGGTGCAGCCCAGGAAGCCCCATGTGGCCAGCAGCTGACTGGACCGTGAGGATGTGTGCAGGGTCCACTGTGTCTGAGGTTTCCCTCACAATGGCTGTTTCCACAGCCCTTAGGAGATTTCCATCTAGCCACCCACAGCCTTCAAAGCCTGAATAATTCCTGACTGACAGACACCCTCCCTTATGAGGATCATTTCTGAGTAATATATACGTGGAGCTCGGCAGTTGGAGTGGACCCTACAGAACTGAAGAGATGCTGAGCTCTCTGTTATAAAGGGGCTACAGCAGGTGAGCAGGCAGCCAGTGAAGCTCCATCTCTATTCCCAGCGGCTCCCCATCCCTCACCTCACAGTCTGGGCTCTGCTTCCTGGTGGACCAGCGACAGCATGGGAGTCTTACAGGAGCACGATCCCTCGTGTGAGCGGCACGTGGAACGGGTGTCGGGATCTAGGCTGTGGACTCCTGGGAATCATCTGAAACCATCTTCCCACCCCATCCCGTGCAACCAGTCCCTGGTGCCATAAGGTCAGGACTGCTGGTCGGTGGAGCAGCATCGGCCCTGTGCTGTTCCTAATTATCATAGCTGCACAACCTGATGGACATAAAAGCTAAGAAAAGGCAGATTCACCAGCAGATTACATGGCTGGAAACAGCCATCTGACTACATTGGCAGGAAGTGCCGTACAGTGAGGAGGGCAGGAGCCTGGCACGTGGGAATGGGTGCTGGGTTCATAGCTAGACCCCACCACTCATCAGGGCTGTTAACTTGAACCAGGATCTTGCTCCTTCACCAGTAAAGTGTTGAGAGTGACATGCTTTGCACTATTACGCTTAGAAACAGAAGAGTGTCTATCACGATTACTCCTGGTACCCAATTCTGTTCCAAGGACCTAGCATTGCTCCTCAAAGTACCCCAAACACAGTGGATGAGACAGAAGCTGTTGGATTGCATCTCACAGAGCCTGAGATACGTGGACAGGGTGAGATTGGGCCAGGGGACCCTTCCACTCCTCATGTACCTGCTACTGCGGCTCTCAGGTACGTAGCTGGCACTGGACTGGGATGGAAGATGAAGACAATGTCGCTGTGATGCAGTGGCTACTCACGGTAGCTATGTTCTCTGCTCCGCTACTCCTGGAGGAGTCGGGAGCAGGGTACTGTGAGCGTCATGTGATACAGGCTGGCTGAGCAATAGCAGCTTACAGGGAAGCCAAGCATGCTCCCCTTTAAGGGCATCTTATCAAAGGCATATTCCTTTCGAATAGTTAATTACAGGCAGTCTTTCCTCCCTGATGAAATGCTAGCTGAGAATGTCACTTCTCTGACCCTGGGTAACATAACTGTAAATTCATTTGGCTTTTTATCTCATGACTCCACTGCCCACTGCTCTTTTTATGGGTCACCATCTCATGAATCTACAAATTAGCCATTTTCCCATAGATTCTTCACAGCTATTGATGGTGCTTTGAGCACCTTCCAGAGAAGCTTCATTTTCAGATTGGCAGATTTTCTCTTCCTCTTTCCAAGGCGTCATGTTGATGATTCATTAACGCCGAACTCATGGTGACAGCACCACACCTCGTTCCTGAAGGAAGCATATTAAATGCACATATTTAATCCCAAAGGCAGGGCACAGCCTTCTCACACCCAGAGACACAAGGCAGCTCTTTGGTACTGCACATGGCCGGGAAATTTCCAGTAAGAAGCTTGAAAATGCAGAGAATGTGGCACTAAAAGAACCATGAAAAAGGACATTTGCTGGAGGTGTTGAGAGCTAGAATAAGAAGGCCCTGCCTTGTCTCGTTTGGGCTCCACTGGGAATGCGGACGCTGGCAAACATGTGTTCTGTCTCTCTGCACTCGTCCACGGACAAGCACTAAAGGACTGCAAGTATTGATTGGGATTATGAATCAATTTTAGTGAGCGGATAAATTTGCAACTACAAAGTCTCTAGAGTGAGGGTCAACTCTATCCAGTGTTTTTTCAAGAATGACAATGGGGTAGCATTGACTGGTGCTGTCCACTGGGGCTGTCTGGGGGGCAGCCTCATCGATGTGGGTCTCAGGGTCACTGGAGTTTTTCATGTTTCTTTTTCCTGATTTCCCTTGTGTGTGTGTGTGTGTGTGTGCGTGTTATACTATTGTCTATAACTAACCCGTATTCCTCTGTATTTTGTCTTCATCATACCTGATTCCCAAAACCTAAAGGAGGAAAAGTTTATTGGCTCACGGTTTCAGTCCACTGTCTTCAGGCTCCAAGATGGAAACATTTCACAAGGCCACAGGGCATGGGGAGAGCAGCTGCTCGCATCACAGCAGCCAGGAAGCAAAGAGGAAAGGGAGGAGCTGGGGCCAGGGCACATCCTTGCAGGCCACCCCCCAGGGACCACCTCCAGCCAGCCCCCCTCCTAACAGCAGATCTTCAGTAGCAGAGCTGTGGTGCATCACTTTCCCAACACACGAGGCTTTGGGGGCAATCTTCACATATTCACTATTCAAACACTTTACGGACTAGGAAAATTATGTTGTTTGCTTAGCAGGAGAGCTTATCAAAGTAGGATCAGGATATGTAAAACAAACCTTTTCTCAGAAGCTTTTAAATTGTACTATGCTTTGAGCATAAGAAACATGACACAAAAAATACATCATTGCATCCCAGTTGGATCAAAAATGCATTTAAGCCTGCAGTTCTTGAATATTACCATTCCATATTAGTCTGCTGAGAAATCACCCATAAAAACATATTGAGAAAAATAAATTCGTCACTGTGCCATTCCCTTTTAGCTACACAAATCAATATCCTAGCCAATTAAAGATAGTCTTCCACTAACTGCATTAAGAAAAGGACCAAATCATTTATCAAACAGCAAGGACACTTTTCAGAGTGGAACAGGACACTCTTAATTATGTGGGGACAACAGGCCTCATCGGGGACCGCAGAGGCAGACCAGAAGGCTTCCCCACAACGGTATTCATGATAAATGTAAACCTCAGGTCGCCTCCGAGGCTGGTTTGGTGGTGATGGATTGTATCTGTCCAATTATATATAATCGCTTCCAGGGCGCAGGAGAGCCCAACTCTGTTCTGTTCGGGCGCAGTGGGCAGATCTTAATTGGCTCCTGAACCCCGATTAAGCAGTCTGTTCACCCAAGCACCTCCCTTTTATAGGAGACTAATGACACATCCACAGTGATGAAGGATCTCACCTCAATCCCAGTGATGAAGCATTTGAAAAGTGACTCTTGCTGGAGCTTATTTTAATTTATGACAGTTGATTCTTCCAACTGGAATTCATCTGTGCTTGTTTTTCTTAGCCGTTATTCTCCTGTTGCAGCCTTGCTCAGCGAATAGCTCCGAAGCCTAACTCCTCCCCCACTGGAGAGATAACAGCTCCCACCAAATGTCTAAAGGCAGCAGCAGTGTGCTGCCAGTCAGCCTGCTCCTAAGCCTGGGTACCAAGTCATGGTCCCAATGTGTTTATTTCACAGACTTTTCGACCCCTTCCCTGCATGTCCCACCTGTAAATGAGAATAACGTTTTTACTGAACACTGTTAGCCACTTTGCACTGTCTTGGATCTCTTCATGGGCCCCCGTAAACCCTTGGGGTTCCCTACAGTACATTGCATGTTTCTGTGTGCACTGGTTTTGCCCTGCACGAATGGCTCGTGGCATCTGTCAGATTCTCAGAGAGCACCTGAGACTCGGCAAAGGTCAACACGACACACTGGGTCCGGGGGACACTTTACCCTGGCCTGTCATCCTGCAGGCAGATGTGGACGGCTCCACCTGGGCTTCTATGCTTAGACAGGACTGGCCCTCTGTGCTGCCCAGTGCTGGGATCGCCTCACAGCTGGCACCCACTTTGGGCTACTCAGACATACCCCTATCACAAGGCTCCCTTTCCACTTACCCCAAGCCTTTGCAGAAGTGAATCAGCACTCTCACTGCCTCGGCTCAGTGGCTGGGCTTCCAAAGGCCAATGCTCCCTCTCGCTGACATTTCACTGCTTTCCTATTTTTCCAATATTGGAAATAAAAATTTTCCCTGTCCAGATCCTACCGATAATAGTGTTGAAAATTTTAAATCGGCTTGAAATACTTTGTGCTCTGACAAACATACCCTTAGGAGAGAGAGAAAAACTGGCCTTGGAGCAGAAGTGACATAGAAACATTCACAAAATTGTCCGTGTCATCCTAGGCTCGCTTTAAACTTCCCATGGCCCTGGGTAGAATAAATCTTTGAGGAAGAACCCAAGTCTGCTCGCTGGAGCTGGTGACCTGGAGAGTTGGGGGCCCTGCTGCTGATTAGCCTGAGGATCACTTCCTTCAACCACCTGGGGACTCCAAACTCAGCTAACCCCAGCCCCCCGCGCAATGCACTGCTTCCCACAGATCATCAGAAAGCTCAGCCCACAGCACGCATCGCTGAGCGGGAGGCTGGCAGCTGCAGTTTCTGTGCACATGGGGTACCTCCACCTTCTCACCCCTCGGCTCCAGAAGCAGGCCCTGGCGTTCACACTGACCGTGTCCTACCTCGCATCTTCTGTGTGTAAAGCAGGCACCCAGAAGCAGCCTGGCAGTGCTAATGATTCTCACTCAGCCTGTGACCCGGCGGCAGGCAGCTCTGCTTTCTCTACCGCCGCAAGTGTTGTAGCACGAAGCTCCCTGACTTATCTCTGTCTGCAGGGTGCGTGGATTACGGGTCACAGGTGCCCTGCACGCTGCCCTGCTCCAGCTGCTTCAAATCTGCAAGGCTTTGCACCATTTTCCGTTGGTAAGGTTGTGTTTGCAAGCTTTTATAGTCATCCTCTAACAAACAAACCAACCCTTTTTAAAAAAGATTATAATTAGAGCAAATCTTCAGAGAAGCAGGGATTACAAGCAGGGGAGATGCCTGATGTGGAAACCCCTTTTGGGGGGTCCAGTCCAGGTGAGCAGCATCTCTCCTCTGTGGGAGATAGGTTGATACCCTGGAGCATAACTAGTCCCCAAGAACACAGCACACCCAGTACACAGATTGTTTGCTAGCTGTAAGATGTGCAGAAACACCTGCTCAGTCAGTACTGCGGTTGCCTTTTCTATTTTCTGTTTGCCTTGACCACCTTCAGACTGAGCCGAGGGCCAAGAGAGACATCTACCCTGTAGAGGACCCCTGACTGCCAGTGAGACAGTCCCACATTTCGTCTCCATGGCTTGACAGGGCCATTTGGTTTTCCACTGGCTGCTGCTGCCTAAGGACCAGCTCTGTGTCCTCCCACGAAGTGTAACTGATTTCTGCCTCTTCCAGAATTACGAAACGTTTTGCAGTCAATTGCCCTGATAACTCTCACGATCCTCCATTTAAAATAGCATAAAAAGCTAGAGCTAAACCCACTTTCTTCTTGGTTACGTAAAATTCTCAGACATGTGATTTTCCTCCTTTGGATTACCCACATAAAACGTATAGCTTAGAAAATGCAGAAACAGTGATGCTTGCCAAACTCACTAAGGTAATTATTTCTTCCTTGTAAATAACAATATTAAGTACAAAGCAGTTTCATGTTAAGGTTGATCAGACTTGTGTGTGGGGAAGGGGAGGTACTGGCTGTTGAACCCAGGGTCTTCCCACCAAGCGCCATCTCCAGTCCATTTTTTAACGTTTTATTTTGGGATAGTCTTGCTAAGACACCGCATTGCTGTGGCTGGGTTCAAACTTTCCGTCTTACAACTTCAGCCTTCCAGAGTGCCAAGATCACAGGAATGCATACTATACCCAGTTAGGCTTTGTCTTGAATCAGAGTCTCTGTCCCTGCTTGAAGGGCCAGCCATGGGCCCTGAGACATGGAAGGGAAGGAGAAAAAAGCTGAGGGTCAAAGAGGTCCCATACCACACACAAGTCAAGGCCATTCGCCTCCCTGTTAATGGTGTACCCAGCTGAGGGTTAAAGGGCATTCCCTGGGGACTGGCTATTGCAAGGTGGCCCCACTTCCTGTTGACTGAGTTAGCAGGAGGCCTAGGAACTGGAACATTAGTTAATCAGAGGAAGACAGTCACCTACAAACAAGTGTCTTCAGAAACGAGCCAGCCCTGGTCCTCAGCGTCACCTTGGTTGGCCTCAGGGTCCCAGACAGATGGGGCAGCCTAGGGGAGCTTGGCAGGGAGGTGCTGGACCTGTAGATACAGTGGGCCCTGGAAGAGCAGCAGGGCTTGTCCCTGCCCCAACTGAAGGGAGGAACCAGCCGCAACCCAGGCTGCCGGGACTGTGTCCAGGGTGTGGCCAAGTCACCCTGGAACTGTGGACAGCATGTGTGGCAGAAAGTCTCTTTGGGAGGGGCAGAGGTAGAGAGCAAGGCTCAGAGCACTCAAGGGGCAATAGTACCCAGAAAACCAGAGTACCAGCTCCCCCAAAATGAAGCTTTTTGATTTGCCCCATGCAGCCTCTGGGTCCCAAGGACGAGGTCGGGAGGTGTTGGGGGAGGGTCGGGATGAGAGGACCACCCCAGATGGCCGAGAAGCACCGCAGGCCTCACCAGAGGGTCTCTCCCGGGAAGGAGGGCAGCCTGCCTCAGCTGCAGGGAGTTGAGCGCATCTCGAGGCCATGCTGTTTGGAAATAAATCAGACGCTAGAGTTTAAATATTGCGTGGTTCTCTTATATGAGAAACCCAAAGTATAAATAAATCAAAGTGCAAAACGGAAGACAGATAATAGGAAAGTGGGGTAGAGACGCTCTGTAGATGCAAAGGGATTAACTGGGGGAGGGTGTAAAAGGCAGAATGCGATCATTACTCAGTGCGAACACCGACTGACACAGAACACATTCTTAATGAGAGGATGGAATGGATTCCAGATGCAGAAATAAAACAAGGGGGAGAAAAGTTGCAAAACTCCCTGGGTGCTTGGGCCACTTTCAGCAATGTGCTCGGGGTGGGTGGAGGCAGCACCTCTGACAAGGGAGGAAGGAGGCAGGGGAAGGGAAGGGAGGGGGAAGGGAAGGGAGAGGGAGGGGAGGGGGAG
>PVLA01003654.1:171451-204813 GCA_004027455.1 Hydrochoerus hydrochaeris | reverse complement strand
CCCAGTGCCTGCAGTGGATTTCACTGCCCGCCCGCTGTGCCCAGTGCCTGCAGTGGATTTCACTGCCTGCCCGCTGTGCTGGGCGCGGCGGCGGCCGAGCGTGGTTCTGACAGTCTCCCTGTTAGTATAAGCCGTGATCACAGTTTCTAATTAACCAGCCTTCTCTAATCATCAACACAAGCACGCGGTTTTCAAACCCTTATTTTTGTCTGAATGCATTTGAATTTGCACATGAACGGGGAAGAGGGAAATAGGTGAGGGGCGAGCGCCCTTTTCCTCAGTGACTGTCACCCCAGGAAGTCCTCTGCGTCCTGGGCCACTCGGAGCGCTGCCCAGCACTCACAGCAGGAGAGGGGGATGCGCTCTTGGTCTCCCCTGAGCAAGGCAGGAGCCCCAAGCTGACGAAGCTGTGGAGCCCTCGAAGTGTCCAGAGGGGCCAAATAAATGTTTAATTTTATATAGTTTTAATTCAAATTGAATAGCTCCATGCAGCCAATGCCTGCTGTCTTAGACAATACAGTTCTGGAATTAACTATAAAAGGGAAGAGCCGTTTCTTCCTTCTGTTACAATGTGAAAGCTGTGCTGTATCTTACTTGTAGCCTGAGGAATCTGTCTGAAAGATTCTTCTTTCTCTTGATGTATTATTCAAAATCGGTAGCATTAAGGGTTTCTCTCAAAAGCCACTGATAAATTCTTTCTTGAAACAAGCTCATAAGTGCTTGTCTTTTGAAATATGGATTTATAAGGAAATTCAGCATTTTCTTTGATGAGGAAAAAACATAAAAAACCTTGACTACAGTTCTCAAATGATAATGAATCTTCTTGTATTAATGGCTCTTAAGAATACAGCTTCTCACACTGAAGGTATTTCATGGGCTGTGGTTCCCTCAATTCATATTAGACACAGTCGAACTGTTGCTAGAATGTGGATAGTTTCACGCGAAAGCCCAAGATCATGTGAAACTGATGCGGACACAAGGCTACACCATCTGCTTATAGGTAATCAAATTTTTAGAATTTGCATTTGTTACAGATAAAAATCGTACCTGAGGGCATTTTTTTTGGTAAGTCTGCTTTTGCCTGGCATTTTTTGCTGATGAAGAGGCTGTAGAGAAAAGGTGAGAAATGGTGAGACACAGTAAGGAGAGGACAAGAGAGCTGTCCGCTGTTCTTAATACAGTCATCCCCGGAGCACACACTGGGACTCTGCTTCTAAGCTGCTCTTGATCATGGAGTTGGATAACTGAGTTACATTAAGTACAGAGGAAACCAGTGCATCCAGGTCCATAGCTGGTATTAATATAACTTCTACACATTTCTCCTCTTTAGTTTGTCAGACACAAAAAAATTCAGCAAAGAGCCAGAGGTCACAGAGTGACATGACAGGAGGTGACAGGGGCTGCACCTCTGAGTGTCACGGAGCAGGCCCATCTCTCCAGCTAGGCAAACCTGGGCCATGAAAGAAACAAATCTTTGTTGCTTTCAAAGTCACTGAGCTTTGCGGATTTTTTTGTTGTTTTTGATACAGGGGCTCACTCTGTAATCTAGGCTGGCCTTAAACTCACTATGTAGCCCAAGCTGCCCTTGAATTTGCAGAGATCCTCCTGCCTCAGCCTCCTGAGTACTGCGATTACAGGTGTGAGCCACCACCATGCCTGACCTATGGAGAATTATTTTTATATCAACTAACACCCTTGTACAATATGAAATAAATAGTTAGAATAAGCTAACTTTTCATAGTGTTACCTATACCTTAAATACTCTGATTTTAGTTGTTATTCAGAATCCTCTAACAGTATAGAGTTACCTGTATTCAGAGAGAAGAATTTACATTATCCAGGTAAGTAAAAAGTTATCCATAAAATGCAAATCAATTTATTTGCTATGTTTATTCAAATATAGGATCACCATACAGATTACACTTTTAGCTAAAACATTGTTTTTATGTGCTAAATCCAAAGTAGAAGCCAAACATATGGCTGAGTGGGACAGACCCCTAACAACATCCCCTGGCCATAAAAATAGCTGCAGTTTGGTTCCTGAGGCACAGGAGCTTTCTGTTCTAGCTCTTCGTGATGCTGTTCTTTGATACACATCCACCCTCGGCAGTTCCACCCTTATAACCCCCCTCCTGCCTCGGCATCCTTTCTCAGCCTGTGCCGCTTGGCTTGACACTTGACTGGGTGATCTGCTGGGCTGGGGTTTCACATTCTCCGCTACATCCTGTCCTATTTTGTGTGCTGAATCTCTATGTCCTACCTAATCTCTCACTGGCCTGAGTTCTTGATTATCATAGTCCCAGTTTAGAGCTGAATCTGACTCCCTCTCAGCTGGAACAATGGGAAGGCTTCAAACTAAATGGCCATCAAATTGTGTCTGGGCAGTGCTGTGGACTGCGCGCGTGTTTGTGTACTCCTAACCATCATATTTTGAAGCCTTAAGCCCCTTGGTGATATTTGAAGCTGTTGACTTGAGAAGACAGAGTCTTATATGGTCACAGGAGTGGAGCCGGCATGGCGGGGTGAGTGTCCTCACTAGAAGAGTCACAAGAGAGTTGCTCAGTCTTGCAAGGATGCTATGAAAGGTGATAACCAGGTAGTCATCACCTGCAAGATAAAGAGACCTCAGAAGAAAAGCTACCTTGCTGAAATCTGGATCTTGAACTTATCACCCTCTAAAGCTGTAACAAATTTCTGTTATTTCAGCTGAGGGTTTATGGTACTTTGTAAGGCACCCCAAGTAGACTCAAACAGCTGTGATTAAAATAGGACAGGACCTCTAGTTTAGCTAGAGATAGTCAATAAGCTAAACGTGCACCTCACGCCAATCAAGATGGACAAATTCTGTTGGCTGTCGTAGACTTCTGATTTTACAATACTGCAGGTACTTCACACTTGGTTTTGGGATAGCTTCAGACTCTAGCAATGATGTTCACCATCCTTTTCTGTTAATGTTGAGTAATGTTTAGACATTTTGCTGTATTAAATTCAGCTTAATTCATTAAATGTTAACATGCATAAGACGATCAGACTCCAGTCTGTTATCACTGAGTTAACTCTTTGATGAGGGATAGAAATACTTCAGTTGTTTTTGCCTCCAGGCTACCATGGGTTCTCACCACCATCACATCAGTATACTGATTTAAGGGGCCTGTAATATATTTCAGCTTGAAGATTCTTACAAGTCAGAAGTTATTTCTTAGGGTTGAGTTCCCACAGCCAACTGCTGTAGCCCAGATCTAGGATAATGCACCTGTGTATACCAAATTACTAAAGTGAAGAGACCCAAGAATATTCATCCAGACCCGCTGTCAGGAACTGCTTTATATTAACCAGTGCAGTGACTTGGATAAATGCAGAGGAGAACAATTTGTTATACCATTATGTAATGTTACCAAAATGTGTTATGATCATGAAAGAGCAGTTTGTTGGAATAAAAACTAAATTTAAAGATCAAACATTTAAAGTCTGGAAAGACCAACTAGTTAAAATTTTTAAACCTTATTTCTGTGTATCAAATGATAATACCCACTGAACAGATGGAGGCAGGAAACTTTAAACATCTATGGAAAAGCAATATAAAGCAGGCGGCTGGAGTCAAGCTATCTCTGAAAGGATATTGGCATATCAGCAGCATAAAATCATGTATGATGCTTCCAATTTAGTGACATTTTTACATTTACAGAATAAATTACTAAGAAAGTACCTTGTATTACTTTCATGATCAAACTATTATGGAATACATATTTAGACAACATTTTTATCATTTTAAAGCCTCCGTTTTTAATATTATCAAAATGCTAAAAAGCCTGAAAAATTCCATAATTAGCTAAATATAGAAAGGAGTCAGAAATAAGCTTCATGAATTTTAAATTAAAAATGTCAAAATACAAACCCCAAATTAAATGTTCCCATAAGGAGTTTTATCTATACCAGAATCTTTTGTTTTACTTATTGGAATGAAGAATATACTCAGAGGGAAAAAAAAATTCAGGCCAATTAAAATTTCACAACCCCATTGTGCTGTGAGAACGTATGAAATCTCCAGCATTCTTGAGCAGTGGTTGGCCATGCTGGTCTCTACGCCGTGGAGCTTTCTGTGGTCTTCCTCTCTGTTTCACAGGGATGTTGGCTCCTGCTGGCTGTGTACCCTGTACCTAGTGATCTGACGCTGGGTTTCTTCTGGATCAGCCTGTAAGTGACACTGGGGAGTGGCTGCAGGCATTGGTGGGGGAGGGATCTCAACCCATCTCCCTTCCCTGCCCTTCCCTCCCCCCCTCTTCTCCCTCCCCATCCCCCCTTCCCTCCCTCATTCTCTCTCCCTCTTCTCCCTCCACCTTCAGCAACATCTGCATAGCAACCCAGTGCCTTCCATAGTCTGTGTCCCACCTGGCAAAATCTATCACAATATCATTGATTTCTGGGCTCCTCAAGCCCCAACTTACCTTTCCTCCTCGAACAAGGGGTCCTATTGCCTACTCACCTGCCCACTGTCTGGGTTTTCCCACCACCACCCCCTATAGAACTCTCCAGCTCTTTTGTCACTCACCTGAGTGAATTCTCTTTTATTTCACTTATTTTTGAGGCTTTTTAGATCTTGCCTGATGAATTAACTGTATTTTCTTTATGATTGAGAAGATTCCGATTATTATTACACAGCAACAGATATAAAGATACACAGCAGATAGGAAAGGAAGCATGGTAAGCACCAAATTTCCCTCATTATCAAAGAGCACTCACACTAAATTCAAGGCACTGAAATCCTAGATTACATGTAGATGATATTTAATATTCGTTAATACACAACAATTTACTGCAAAACGTTCATCACTGAGCTACTCTATTCAAGGTAGTTGCAAGTGCAAAGGGTTCCTTAGGGTACTTTTTAGTCCTAAAACCACTTTTTGTTGGCAACGCAGGTGAAGCTCTTGCCCTGTATCAGTTTCGATAGTAAGATATCTCCATGGGCGAGACCCTCCCTTGCTTCGCCCCTGAAGGATGATAATAAGGATCTGCATTCACTTGGATCCTACACACATTACCACCAAAATAGGCATTAAGTCAAAGAATATAAAAATATCATAAAAATGGACTGAAGCTTGATACATACTATAGACGAGAGAACTTTCACAATACCTTAGTGTTTGCATACAACCCCAGGGGAAGGGACTGGAGAATCATCCGCAGAGGAGCTGCCCAAGCGCGAGTGGGCCTTGTGTATAACACTCCACTGTGAATGCTTCAGTGAAGCACAGACGTGTGTTTCAGACAGCAGCCTCTGTATTTCTCCTTCACCATCCTGGGTAAGCGTGTTTAATCTGCCTTCTTCTGACTTTTGGTGTCAACTGTTTACTTCCTGCAATACAAATATGGTTTTCCGACTCTAGCATATTATTTTGTTAGAGATGTAACTTAGTGATGTCCATAATTTTCTGTCATAACGTCTTCAGTCGTGGATGCCAACAAAAAGCAACTTACAGTGACTCCCTGCCAGCAGTGATGTGGAATGGAAGCTCCACAGAAGAAGACAGCTTTTTACAGAGATGAACATACTTTTACTATTGGATCTGGCAATTGAGCTGGATGATATTTACCAAATAGTTGCAAACTGTACCTCAAAAAAATCTGTGTACATGCAATTATATTAGCCTTATTCATAATTGCTACATAATTCAAACTTGAAAGCAACAAAGATACTCTTCAGTGGGTAAATAGATAAATAAGCTGTGTTGCACCCAGACAATAAGATATTATTCAGCATTAAAAATAAATGAGCCTCCAAGCCAATGAAAAAACACAGCAAAACTTTCACTGCATACTAATAAATGAAAGTTTGAAAAAGGTTATAGACTGCATGATTGCAATTGTATGACTTTCTAGAAAAGGCAAAATGGCAAACAGGAAAATGACAGTGGCTGCCCGGAATTTGGGAGCAGAAGGAATGAAATGTGGAGCACAAGGGATTCTTAAAGTGGAAAAATGAGTCTATGCAATGCTGCGTAGACCATTACTGTGTAGGCAGGAACCAAACTCCTTAATTCTGATTTGCTCAGCTTTATGAAGCAGCACATGTGATGCTCACGGCCTGCGCGATTGTCCCTACCTGTGGCGGTTTGTAAAATCCTCAGCCTGGACTGCATGGTCAGTGCTGCCTGCCCTGCACCCAGGATCCCCATTCCTGATCAAAGCCTGCTCCTGCAAGCTCATATCTGCAGCTGGGAGGAGTTTTTGTCCTCTGTTCTTCTTCACTTAAGTGCTCCTCTGCTACCCACGCATTGGGTTATTTAAGATTGAAGCCACTGAGAATGAAATCAAATGGTGCCTCTCACATAATCAAGGCTGAGAAAGCTTTTATGAGCTGGTGTCTTGGTGTCCACCTGCCCTTTGCCCACCCTCACAACCTTCCTCCACTGGGCTCGTATTTTACTCTTGCATCCATTTTGCTTTAGTGAATCACAAGGAATGGTTACCTATTAGCACCTCCTAAAAAGCCAAATCCTATTTTAGTAAATATAAATACTAACTGGTGTTATTGAATTTCCTTAAAATTTGAAAATAAATCAAATACTATAAACCACAAAATAAATAAAAGCAATGGGATTTTAAAGAAGACTTTTCAACGTGGATTATTTTTCTGCTTTTTTCACTTGACACCAATTTGTGCATCGATCTTAATTATTATGAGAATTCAATCCTTAGCTTGTACATAAAGATATTGATAGCTGCCGTATGAAGGACACATGCTTTCTTGTTTTATTCAAGAGTCAGAAAGAGTAGAACAAAACATAGCACATCTTATACAATGGCATAACAGTATCTCTTACATCACAGAATCCGTTGACATTTTGATGAGCACTTTTTTCAGTTCCATGTGACTCTCTCTGCCAGGCTTTGGAATGAGCTGCCAGAGGGGCGAGTTCTTCAGGTGTAATAATGATCTGATACTCATGTGCTGATACCTGTTCATCTTAATTCACACTTGTCATTTGTGGTGATTTTTCCAACTTTTTGTGATATGTTGATAAAGGTTCAGTAATAAAAACATAGAAGAGTCTTTTTTCTGATTTGATTTGAAAATATGCAATTCTAACTTGCATTTTTCTCTGTTTTACAGAACTTTTCAATTAGTCATTTTAAAAGACTGAGTCTTTAAGAGAAATATCCTATCCTCACTGACTTTAAATTAGTACCAAGATTTTGGAGGAAGTTGTTTTGTAATTTATTTACTCAATTGTAAGCAGAGTCTTCAAGCCTGGTACAATCACAGGTTTGTTTTTTATAAGTCATGATTACAAAAAACGTAAGTTTTAAAATGACAAATTCTGAATAAATGGTTCAGCTTGAAAGAGAATCAAGAAATGGCCTAGGATAAACTGAAATGGGAAAGCAAGTGATGTAAAATACAAACAAACAAATTGGGAACTTCTTATTTTTAAATGTTAGTTTCGGCACAGAGGAGTCGAGCAAAGACTGGTTAACATGCTGCCACTCTGGTACTGGCAGCCAAGGAGGAAGCCAAGGAGGAAGCCAAGGAGGCAGCCGAGGAAGCCAAGGAGGAAGCCAGGGAGGAAGCCAAGGGTAACAGGTGAGTGGCGGTGAAGTAGCAGAAACGCTGGTTCTTCCCACGGACTGGGCTCCAGGAGGGACTCCCTATCCAGATGCTCTTGGGGGAGTCCAGCTTCCACACAGATGTGGCTGGTTACCTAAGAATGATGATGCCCCTCAGTCATGAAGCAGCTGTCAGAAATCCAGCTCAATTAAAGGGACAACTGAGTGCAGAAGCAGAGCCGCGCAGAAGCCCCCTGTGTGGAGGACTCCACCCACCTTTTCCAGTTTGAAAGCCTTCCTCTACAATTTTAATTTTCTTTCTTGTTTAGAAAACTTGCTAACCAAAAAGTGTATCTGTGTGTCATTCTAATCAGTGCCAAGAAGAGAACCACAGAACGGTAAAGCCTGTGTGAGGTGCTGGAGTAGGAGAATTCCTAGTAAAAAAAGAAATCAGGGCTTCAGCCTCCCAACTAACATTTTATGCAAGCTGAAACCTAGGAATGAGACCAAATGGTCAGTGCAGGCCCTCATTGGAAGAGATGACAGCGTCCAGCAAAATGCACAGAAAATGCCAGGGCACTAAACCACATATGCCTGGAGACTGAAGAGCCCCCAGAAGGTCAGGGTGAAGGCGAAAGGGTGGCTGAAGGACAGAGGAAATTCGGCCACAGGTGGGCTAAGGTTTGGATCTGTGTGAGTTCTTGGAGGCAGTGGCTGCTCTGCTGAGGACAACCGGGAAGGAGCAGCAGGCAGAGCAGGGAGGGTGTTACAGCAGCACAAGTGAGAAGCGCACTTTGGAAACGCTGCTTGAGGGAGCAATGGAGCAAAGTGGTTGGATGCTGTTATGGTTAATTAAAGTAGAGATGCCAAGATTTGCTAGTCATTTGGACCTGAGATGTAAGTGGTATGTGTGTACATCTCTGTGTGTGTAGGGGAGAGAGAGGGAGAGAGGGAGAGGGAGAGAACATTCTGCCAAGCTTTCCAGCTTCAGGATTTAGAAAAATAAAGTGCATTTATGAGAATTGAGAATAATGCAATAGGATTGGATTTAGGAAATGTTAAGTTTAAAATGCCTATTTTACCTCCTAAAGCATATTTGGGTTAGAAAATGACCTGCAATTTCCCAGAAATGTCTGTGCTGAAATGCGGATATACATTTGGGAAAACTCTAAGATTCCAAATATTAATTAAAATGGTGAGTTGGAGTAGTATCTCCGGGAAATAGAGAGAAGTGTGTTGCCCTTGGTTTTACCTGTATTTATTGGTCAAGAAATTGAGAAAAATTGCAAAAGAAACTAAGAAGCACTAATCAGAGGCCGTCAGTAGGAGATGGTGTCCGGAAGTTCCACGTAGCCAGTGTTAAAGAAGAGCACTCGTCTGGGGTGAGGGCAGTGGCCTCGTCAAGGGCTTAGGGATATAGTGACGTGGAATTCATGACGGATACTGACCACAAAAGCTCGGGTCCTGTGGAAAGGATAAGAAGCTGACACAGACCCGTGACTGGGTGAGCACTCAGCGGTGAGGACACGCAGGGAGCTGGGCCGCACTGTGGGGAAGCTGCTGCTACCATTTCGCTAGAAAAGGCTCCCAGCAGTGGATTAGTATCCAGAATGTAGAAAGGACTCACAAAGCTCCAAAAGAACAAGGAACCCAGTCGAAAATGGGCAAAGGAACTGAAAAGGCGTTTCTCAAAGGAAGAAATGCAGAGAGACGCTGTGTAAAACAATGTCCAGCATCTTTCACACTCATGGAAATGAAAACCAGCTGCCCTGAGATCCCATTTCGCCCCAGTCTGAAGGTTGACCATCAAGAATAGTAAAAATAAGTGCTGGAGAACGTGAGGGGAGAGGAAGACGCAGATCCTCTTGGGTAGACAGAGTGCAGCCTCTCTGGGCTTTCCTCAGCACACACCCAGGGGAAGCAGAGTCAGCCTGCTCCAGACGCCCCCACCCACATGCCCCTAGCATGTGCAATGCAGAAAGTGAGGGGGCTTGTGAAAGTAGAGAGGAGACTGTGAGGCTGGAGGCCAAGGAGGATGGGGGAGTGGAGGTACGGCCCGGCCGTGGGAACAGCAGTGACTGAGGTATCTTCTATACCTAGAGGAAACTGCCGTGGTGAGGCCAAATGGGCAAAATTCATGTGTGCTGACAAAAATAGGTTGAAAATAACTAGAAAAGTCTGAGGCTTCCATTGTGAAGGAAAGAAGGGGCCCACCCCTACTCAGCCCTCTTTCCCTTCCCCTCCGGTGAAAATGCACCCATGTAGCTTCCAGGGCTCTTTTGAAAATCAGAGTTTATTGAGGCATCTTTAAAAAAGTGAAACACATTGTCTGATACTGCTGCAGGGCAAAAACAGAAAAGAAAATTACAGAATCCCAAGGACTCATCTGAAGCATTATGAAATTTTGGAGGAAAAGTATCCAAGGAAGCAGGGGACCTGCTGTAGCCAATGAGTGAGAAGGTGAATCAAGTTTGTACCCACTTCACTCCCTTTCAGGTGGGCCAAAGGTGTCCGTCGTGGTGTGACTGATTCCTGGGGCTGTGGGATGACCAGATGACCCAAAGCCAGTCCTACCTGCCCTTTTCCTTGGGGTTCTGACTTGCTGTTTCTCCCGCCTGCCCTACTGGGGCTGCTGGGTGCAGGATGAAGAGAAGAGGAAAACTTGGTCTTCAGTTTTTGGGAAGACTTACAGCTTCTGGGTGATCAAATTGTAAGACTTTTTTATTATTTCACTGACTCTAGATTATGCAGTTTTCAAGAAAAAAGTATTTTCTAGAAAATCTTTTGTAGGGTGTCAAGAAATCCCAGACTAGACATGTCTGGCCTGAGGCTGAGCCAAGCGTCTGAAGTGGTCTTACATTCTAGAAGGGCAACCTAGACAGTTAATCGTGTTTAAATGTGGAGAGGTGGGTGGGGAGCAAAACAGATTGGAAATAGCTGGAGAAATGAGGAGGCCGGAACCAGTGTGGTGGGACTCACATGCATTGTTTCAGCCAGAAAGCATTTGTTTACTTAAGAAATTAGTTCACAGTTTTAACCTCACAAAGTTTATGACGTTAAAAATATTTAAATTTTAGTAAAAGACTTGCAATGGTGCTTTACTACATCTGTTTACATAATTATATCACTCGGTGTTACCTGTTTTTCATTACCTAAATTGTTTTCTGTACACATTACAATTTTTAAAAAGTTGTGAAGCCACACACTTGAGAACTCAAAAATTAACAATTGACTCTTACAACTCATAGTTTTGTAAAATTTTTGACTAGCATTATATTTACATATAAATATTAAATCATTTAATAAAATTTTTTTATTTTAATGTAATATGTGTAGATATTAACAAAATATACAGGCCACTCTTTCTGAAAAATAAAACAAAAAATTAAAAAAAATTCACAACAAAATAATTAGAGAATAACAGTAGTTAATACATGTTATACATTAATATTAAAAACATATCCAAAAGCCTACTCAAAGTAGTGTAAGTCATAGAGAAAAAAATGCTTTTACGAAAAAGAAATAGGTAACAGCACAAAACTCACTTTTCAATGAACTAGAAGAATTCCATAAATGAAACAGATTAGCACATAAATTGAAATATTCTAATTATGTTTGTGATTTCTTGAAACTCAAGCATCCTGACTTAGCTCCTCACTTAAGATGACCTCAGAGCCCACTACCTGTTTGGCACTAAAACAAATAGTTGAAATTAGAAACACACCGTGCGTTTTTCTTACTACAAACTTTCTTGTGGTTTGGCTTAATTTTCTATGCATCTCCCAGATTTTAACCTGCTTTAATGGTTTTATAGAGGAAAATCTATAATGACTGTTCCTTATGTAATTTAGAATCTCAGAAATCATTAGACTTACCTTATGCAAATATATCCTGTTTTGCATCTTTCTGGCTGTGACCTACCTACTTAAAACCTGCCATTCCACCCAGACTCACACCACAGGCTGCAGGGTAGATATGCACAACACACCATGGCCAGCTTCTCTGAATACCGGGCCACCCACAATCCCAACCTCTTGTGCAGACAATACATACTGGAGAGTGGTTCTCACCACATGCTCTTTATCTAAAGAAAACTCTTACAGTTTTCTGGCTTCCTACCTTTAGAAGCAGTCATGACCAGGGGATTAAAAACAAAATCCAAGGAGGAGCTAAAGATGGCCAATCAGTGAGCAGCAAAATATAGAGCCTCCTGGGGAAAACACCTCATATGCCAGAATAAAACATCCTGGAGAGATCCAGACAGCAGGAGATGGTTCCTCTTGACCCATGAAGAAATGAAAACGAAAAAAGCTCATCAAACACGCAGTCTCAGGGCTACAATTGAAACCACTAAAATTAGCGGATACAGTGCTTTCACTGCGACCCACCCAAGCTGCCTGAACTCATGCCAGCCGCAACACACCATGACCTGCAGAGCTGCCCAAACTCGTTCCTGCTGGGACTCACAGGAGCCACAGAGGTGCTGAAGTTGGCGGTTGGTGAGCACAACAGAGAATGGAGCCAGCGAAGGGACTGTCATTAATCCAGGGTCAGTGCTGGGAATAAGAACCCCCCACGGGAAGGGCATGACCAAAAGGGCCACATGTTGGAATCCGGCAGGAGGAGCCTGAACTAGGAACAACAGTGACTTCAGTTGGTTGCTCCCTCCTCAGAGCAGATTCGTGAGATTTCCTTAGCCTGGGTCACACCCCAGGCTGGGACCCAATAAGCCATCCCTAACCAATTCCCTACACCTAGCACACACTAATCTGGTGAAGGCCCTTGAAGTTTGATTGGCCCAGTGGGGAGGGGCCAGCATACGCAGCCCCTGCTTACACCTCAGTGACAAGAGCAAACAGGAGAGGGCAGAAATCCCTCACCAGCATGCTTCAGAAGAACCAAAACCAACAAGGAAAGAGGCTGAGACCTCCACTGTACACCTGTATGGAAGAAACCAAAAACGTGATAAGAGAGAGAAACAAGAAAAAGCCCCCAGCCCAAAACCCTGAGAACACTGATCCAGGAGATGGAAAAACAAAAGACACTGAGGGCAGCAAACATGCAACATCAGACACAACTTCAATGGACAGTAAGAGATATCTTCGGGACCTTGTAGATGAGCTCAAAACTGAAATATTAAATCAGGTAAAGCAAGATATAAGTAGAATAATAAAAGAAATGCTCTCAGGAGGCATCTCTCAGGATGATACAGACAGAAGAAGGGAGGAACACAAAAAAGGAGAGAAACATTCGATAAAGAATATAAAGAAAATATAGAATACATGAAGTAGATTCAAAGAGATTACCAAGAAATTAAAAACTCCATTGAAAGCTGGCAAAATTTCTTAAAAGAAACTAAGGATAGACTATCAAAACTTGAAGACAAGTTTGCAATGTGTGATCATGAAAGGAAAGATCTCTTAAAAATATCAAGGAAACAGGCAGTAACAATAGAAAGGCTAGAAGATGACAAGAGAATCTATAATTTAAGAATAAGAAGTGTGAACAAATAAGCAGGAATAAAAACAGGTGAATTACAAAGGCTATTCATGGAAACAATTAAGGAAAACTTCCCAAGCATGGGAAAAGAAAAGGACATTCAGTTATGTGAGGCATACAGAACTCCAGCCACCTACAACCAAAACAGATCTACACCCAGACATATAATAATCAAGATACCAGAAATTCAATATAAAAACAGAATATTAAAAGCCATCAGAGAAAAGAAACAGATCACCTATAAAAGAAAGCCCATCAAGATCATGTCAGACTTCTCGACACAGACCATCAGATCAAGAAGAGCTTGGAGCGAAGTATTCCAAGCCCTGAAAGAAAATAACCTCCAGCCCAGATTGATGTACCGTGCAAAACTGTCACTAGAAATTAATGGAGAAACAAGATGTTTCCATGACAAAGAGGAACTGGGGAAATTTGTGACCATGAATCCAACCCTGCAAAGAATACTGAAGGACATTCTAGAGAGAAAGGAAAAAAAATACCAGGGTTTTAGGAACAGTGGCAGAAAGGCCTCAATGAGTGGGGCAGGCAGTAGAATGAAGAAGAAAAGTAGACAAACAAATGCAGAAAAATAGCATAGCAGAAATGAGGCAGAGAAGGTTGGCTATAATCTCTAACATAAATGGCTTTGATACACTAAAAAAAAAGACAGGCAGAGTAGATCAGGAGGTAGGGTCCATCAAGATGCTCTGTATAGGAAGTATAATCAACCTGAGAGAGGGTTTATGGACCAAAAATCAAATATGAGAAAACAATGCTCTATGTGACAGGGAGCCAGAGAGAAATAGGAGCAACTCGACCAGCACCTGCAGATAGGTTAGATAGACAGGATACTTATGTGCAGTAGAGAACTACTCAGCTATAATGAAGGAAAACCTCGAGGCTTTTGTAGGTAAAGGAATACAACTTGAGATCAAGTTCAGGAGTGAGAAGGTTCAGAACCACTTAGGTAGAAAACAGGTTGCCCCCCCCAATCTAAAAGCTGAGGGAGTTGGTGGGACCCAAAATGCACAGCACCCTGTGGGAGTGAAAGGGGAGGAATAGCCTAAAAAAAGAAGGCAGAGGATATTGTTAATGGTGCACCAGGATTTAAAACCCACATTACTCACACCACTCTGCTTAGACAGATTATATTCTGTTCAGTTTGTCTACTTGTACTAGATTGGAGGGCACAGACAGTTATCCTGAAAATAGCAGGATATATTACGGTAATCAGCCTTAATTTCTTATTAACTTAATCTGAATCTCTGTATAACTCACACAGTTTTACCATGACTGATCTTAATCGAATCTGGTTTGTTAGATTGCTGTTTTGTATTGATAGATTTTATTCAAAGCTGTTATGATTGATAGTATCAAGTCTGAGAGTATAGGCAACTGCACTTAAGATGACAAGATTCACTAGAATATCCACTCTGGTTTGATTACTACCTGCCTTTGAAGTTTTTTACTGTCTACAATGTTTTATTTTTTACTAAATTGTTATGTACTGCTGTATTCAATTATACTGCTATATTCAATTATGCCTGATCATATAGACAATTCTACTGAAGATAATAAGAAACAACACAGTAACCACTGTAGATCACCTTGTACTGTGGTTTTAAGTGACTTTTCAGTTTCATGTTTTTATAGGAATTTGTTTTGTTTTGTCTTCCTATGTTTCGTTTTTCCCTCTAATACAGAAAGGATAGAAATACATGTAAAGACTCATGCATGCATAGGTGTTTACACTCTCACTGTTTGACTATCTACTTTGTATGCTTTAATTTTGTAACTTGAACAACTATTTCTAAGAGGACAATATGAAATTTATCAACTAGTGATTTCTTATTGTTTATCTTTTTTGAAATTCTGTATTATTTCTACCCTTTTAATGTTTTTTTCTCTTTAAATAAATAAAAAAGCAAAAATCATAAAACTCAAGAGCATAAACATTAATCTTTAGAATATCAGAAAGATAAACTTAAAACATAAACATCAGGGGATTTTTAAAAAAAACAAACCTCATGCAGTAAGCAGTACAGCCAGGTTGCTGGATGAAATCTAACTGTGCTAAGGTATAATAAAATCAAGCACAGTATCCCAGGTAATCTGGTATGGAGTAGTGCACTCTGAGAGAGGCTTTGCTGATATACCTATACTTCAAGGATAGTGATAATTCTTAAGGACTTTTTAAAAAAATGATTAAAGTGAATTGAGGAAAGGGAGAAATTTTAAAAAGCTGGTAGCCTCAGATTTCTCCGTGGTAATAGTCAAAGATTGGGTATTGTTAAAAACATTGCTGTAACATTTCGAGAACAGTGGGACCAAATAGTTTTAAAGTGAACTGAATTCTTCAAATACAAAGTCAAGAGAACTAAAGATTCAGGGGATAAGTTGTTCATGAATTATTTATAAAATCTAGATAATTAAGAAAGAAATAAAAGAGCTCAGGAACAATAAAGTCTCATTAGGATAGAACTAACGCCAAATACTAGCTATAAATACAGTAGAAAATACAACACTGTAAATTTTAGCACTTACTACAGAAGCAAAGCATGCCTGGCACTGAGCAGTGGGGACTGGTGAGGATATGGGAAGGGTGCTCATGTTCTAACTTTCACATCTTCTCTAACAAATACAAGTTTGGAAGCAGGAATGCAGCTGAGGGGAAAAGCATCTCCCTAGCATGCAAAAGCCTCTGGATTTAATTGCCACCCAGCAATGTAACAAATAAAAATAAAAAGTGAAAAAGTTTTGGCATAATGACTTGCATCAAAATCTATCATTTATACTAGAGACACAATGTGATATTTATAAATATGATTCTTTTTTATTTCACTAATGAGGATAGTCTCAAGTTGTCTCCATTTGCCTATGAGGGCCTCAAGATCATCCTTTTTATAGCTGAGTAATATTCCATTGTATAAAAAGTAAATAAGAACTACAAGTGTAATAAAACCAAAATGTGTAATTGCTATTGTAAAAAAGAGAGGAAAAGAAAGTGCTCTAGGGGATATAACTGCATGTAAGTTTGAGTGTGTAAAACAGATGACCATAATGCTGAATCTTGGTTGGATTCTTGAGCAAAACTGTTTGTAGTCTGACTGTTTGAATATTTACTATGTACCCTTTAACTTTATAACTTGAACAACTACATCCAAGATGACAATAAGTAATTTACAAATTACTGATTTCTTAGTGGGGCTTTTTCTCATTCTCCTTTTTCTTTCTTTCTTTTAGAATTCTGTATTATTGCTACCCTTTTTTGGTTTTTTTCTTCTCTTTAAATAAGATTTTAAAAATGTGTAATTGCTATTGTAAAAAAAAAAGGAAATAGGAAGCGCTATAAAAGATATAGCTGCATGTATGTTTAGGTGTGTGGGATTGATGACCATATTTCTAGGTTCTTGTTGGATTGTTGAACAGATCTGTTTGCACTCTCACTGTCTGAGTGTCCACTTTGTGTGCTTTAATCCTGTAACTTGAATAACTATTTCTAAAGGAACAATATGTAATGTATCAACTAGTGGTTTCTTACTATTTATCTTCTTTTCTTGAAATTCTATAATATTTCTACCTTTTTCCTGTTTTTTTTCTCTTTAAATAAAAAAATGAAAAAAATCTATCATTTAATAAAAAATATTCAGTATTGTTAGTTCTTTGTCATAGATCCATAGAACGGGAAATAATAAAAACTGGACACACAAGAAAACCAAGACATTTTGATCTTTCATAATTTAATTAAATTATGGTTGAGTCCAAAAAGACAACTTACAACTTTAAATTGTAAACTATGTAGAAATGAGAAGCAATTAATAACACCTGAAATATGAGATACTGTTAAGCAAAGTGTAAAGAAAAATATACGAGCATAGATACTAGGTACTAATTAAATCAAATTAAAAAATCAAGAGTTCAGCAATTGAATGCAACTTTAAAAATAAAGAATTTAATAAAGATAAATAAAAATAAAGATAGACATGAATTAATGCAATGAAGAACAGAAAAAGAATAAAAATTTGTTCAAGAGTAGATAAAGTTAAAGGGTAGAAGCCATTACTGCACATGCAAATATGATAAATAAAGCACTGAGGATAAATATAAAGTATCAATGGGGAAACAATATATGTAAAAGGAATGAGGAAAATGCTATTTTCTTAAATTTATAAAAATTAACTTAAAAATCTAAATACAAAATACAAGAAATAAGAAACCATTAAAAGTAGCAAATGAGTTCAACAAGGTTTCAGGATATAAGATCTATATACACAAATTGTGTTTACATGTATTTGTTAAAAAACTATGAAAATGAAATCAAGAAAACAAATCCATTTATATGGATAAGGCATAAAGGACTTAGTAAATTTAACAAAAACAATGGAATAATTAAGTTATGAAAACTGTAAACATTTTTGGAAGAAATTGAAAACTGAAATACAGACATTATATGTTCATAGTTTAGATATGTTTAAGATAACAATGCACTCAAATTGATCTACATGTTCTGAGTGATCTCTATAAAAATACAAGTTGGTTTCTTTAGAGAAACTGGTAAACTCATCCTAAAATTCTTGAAGAAATTTAAGGAACCCAGAATAACCCAGAAGAGTTGAAAGTGAACAAGTGTGTCAGGTCTACACTTTCCAGTTTCAATACTTGCTACAAAGCTAATGCAACTAAGTGCGGGACTGACCTAGACATACAGAACCGGACAGATGTATAAATCAAGACACTAGAGTTGAGAATTTTGAAGCAAGTCTCATTTGTGTAGCCAAGTGATTTTTCAATGAAAGTGTCAACATCATTCAATGGAAGAGTTGTCTTTTTCAACAGATTGCATGAAAATCTAGATTTTCATGTATGAATTTAGGCTGCCATCTTAGAACATAAACATTTAGTCAAAATGAATTAAAGCTTTAAGTGAAAGACAAAAACTACAAATCCCTTAGAAAATGAATACTGAAGTATATCTATGTGACTTGAACTAATAATGCTTTCTTAGGGCATGTAAAACACAAGCAATGAAAAACAATATAGTCTAACTCAGCCTTGTCGACTAAGAACACTATAGGGAAGGCAGGACAGCAGTTCATGCAATGGGGGGAAATAGCTGTAAATGATAAAGGATGTGGGGAGTGGCTGAAGCTGCAGATTGATTGCAGGGTTAAAGTAAGGTGAGCACTGAGAACACAGAAAGTGCAGAGAAAGTGATGGAAACAAGCTGTGCTTGCTGCCAGAAGGCAAGGTTCCCCGGCCAGCCAGGCAAGCGAGTTGCCAGGCAGAGGGGTTAAAATTGGCGTTATACTCCTGAGTGTGTAAACAAGCATGCTGTGGTGGCTGAGCAGCTCCTTTCCTCCAGTCAGGAGAGAGAGCCCCACCTGATCCCAGCGTTCTGTGTCTTTATTTCTTCACCTTCTCACTGCCCTTCACAGCCCTCACCCTGGGAACTTTGAGAGCTGAGTGAGTCACAGCACAATGGCACCTGAACAGGGACCTAGGCACGAGGAAATTCATCATTTAGCAGGTGAGAAGGACACCTCTAAAGAGTACTCAAAAGAGATGGAGATATATTGATCACCTCAGTACTGAGCCTGTCGATATCATCAATCTTGAGCCCACAAATATATTGATATCCTCAATATTTAACCCATTAATATCATCAGCACTAAGCCCATGTCAGACATAAAACATGAGAAAAACAGGTTCACAAGAACCACAAATGCGTATTGAAATGCTTGTTGTATTCTTGATTCCCGTGTTTAATTTACTTTACTTTTGTGAATTTGCATCAGGGAATGCCTTGATGATTGTATACCTATCAAGATTGTATGGCTTGCTAAGTTTCTTGAATTTGTTTGCTTCTAGAAAAAGGAACTGTCAAGTTATATACTTGGGAGAAAGTGGGAAAGCAACTTAAATCAAGAACAGGTAGAAAGCAAGCCAGCATAAATCTATTTGGACCTGTATAGCCTTTTAAAGTATTATTTAACAGGGAAAAACTACTGCTTT
The DNA here is from genome assembly GCA_004027455.1 of Hydrochoerus hydrochaeris. Classification (NCBI taxonomy): domain Eukaryota; kingdom Metazoa; phylum Chordata; class Mammalia; order Rodentia; family Hydrochaeridae; genus Hydrochoerus; species Hydrochoerus hydrochaeris. The sequence continues at coordinate 185,754 of PVLA01003654.1, read as the reverse complement.
CTGCCCCTCTCACTACTTCTCACAGCCCCTGGGTGATTCCCAGAAGGAACCAAAAAGCACCACTGGGCCTAGAACTTGGCTGAGACCAGGGAGATTGGAGGAAGAGTGTGGCTTGTTTCAGCTGCAAAATATTGTGGTTCTAATGTAATACAGTGGTGATAGACTTAACACTGTTTCTTAAGGATTGTTCAGCTTCTGTTATAATGTTCAAGTTGTGGAAAGATAAAAATAAACATGTCTTCATATCTGGAAACCAATTTTTAAAAACATGTGTCTGCTTGCCAAGTGGACAGTGGTGGACTGGAATGGTTGATTCACTGTGTCAACCTGAGAGGTTTAGAAGCTTGGCTGAGTGACTGGGTGGAGCCGGGTCCTCACATTGTGAACATCCTTAGACTGTGCAGGATGGCGGCATAGAGACGGGGTGCATGCTGCACCACCCTAGGGGAATAACCTGCTTCCAATGCAGGAGAAAAAAGGAGGCTGACGTTTCACTCCCCTTGCTGTTGCTACTTTTGCTGTTTTCTACTGCCATGAACAACACTCCTTCAGATGCCATTCAACAGGCTTCTGTTCCCCATGCCACCTTCCACCAAAATGCCTCTGCCTTACACAAACAGCTCCATTTAACCTGGGAACAGATTTGACAAATATTAAACAATGTTCCCCATGCATAACACATCTTCCCTCTCTCTCTATGGGATCAATCCCCAGGGGTTATGTGCATGTCATCTCTTGCAGATGTACAATGCATTCTTGAGTCTGACTGTTTTGATGGGTCCATGTTTCAGTGGACACTTCCTCAGTATTTAGCTTTACTTCTGTCCAGACTGGCGAAGGGGCTAAACATGTCATTACTCATTATTTGTATGTCTTTAGTATCCTTGGCTACGTTCAGGCTCTTAAGACTGACAAAGGCTCCACATACTCAAGTGTTGCTTTCCAAATGTTTTGTAAAACTTTTCATATTTCCCTTACCACAGGAATTCCTCATATCCCTCACAGTCAAGAAATTGTTAAATGTGCTCACCATATGCTCAAAATTCAATTATAAAAACAGAAGGGGGGACACTTTCCTATAAAATTTATACCTTATGATAGACTTCAATTGGCAGTATATATGATTAGCTTTTTAAGCCCTACTAGGCATAGGACTACAGCAGCAGAAAGACCCATCAGGTAAAGGACAAAAAAGCTAGGAAAGGTCTTTCATAAAGATCTTATACTAGACAATGGGAGGTACCCCACACAGTGATAATCGGGGGTCAAGGGTATGCTTGTGTCTTTCTAGCAAATGCTGAATGGCCTCTTTGGGCACTAGAACATGCTGTATCAGGGACTCAGACCTGGAGAAGGAGTTGGTTCCTTCTTTCCAAAAGCTGATGCTCGGTCCTGTGGCATTGTTGCCTCAGCCACTTCTCTACAGCCAATAGACAAGGATGGGGCTAGACTTGACCTGGTGCAAATTAAAGGAATTGACTCAAAATGCCCAGGAGATGGTAATCAAAAGCAGAAATCAAAGGTCTGAATACATCTTAGAGTGCTTGGAGATAGCAAGCTAAAAATCACATGAAAAAAGGTCACATAAATCCAATATTCTTAAGACAAAATGCAAAACCATATACTGATTATAGATAAAAGATTTTATTCCTTCCAAATTTTTCTTAAAAGTTCTCTGCTAATTGACCTACAACAAAATCTGACTAGTCTGTTTATAGTTATAAATTCTACAATTGTAAGAAGTTATTTTAGTTCAATTTGGTCAAAAATATATCTGAGTGTACTCAATTTTATAAAATGTTTGTCAATCTGTCTTTGTACCTATTTGTTTGTTAAACTATGTGTGCCTGTTTGTTTTTTCTATTTTTCCAATAAGTTAGCAAGTTTCTTTTTTTATATTTGAGCTAAATGATTTTTCTCTTTTCCTTTTTTCTTTCACATTTTTGGATAATCTGTTCAGTATTTAATTTGGATTACAAATTTAAAAACATGCTTCCACCTATGTGGCCAGATGGTTAAAATGATATTAAAACTGGATTTTCAAAAGTCATAAAAAATTGTTAAGATATGAACAAAAATTCCTTAGGGTTGGAAGAGATTATTGGACAGAACTCCAATTGATGAATAAGAAAGCAGCTGCCTGGAATAACTTTAACCAGTTCTTGTTCACTAATGAGAGGTCCAGTATGCTCAATAGCCTTATAGGAGACACCCAATAAAAGTTATTAAAAATATATTATTTTGATACATTTACACTGGTCATTGTCCAAAGGATTATTTTCCAGACAATAAGGTTGTTTATCTAAAGATGCTTTGTTACAACATTTTCATGTGGTTATGATGAGTGATCGTTATTATTTTTTGGCATGTATAGAATGTATTCATGCTGCAGATGTGTGAGTCTTCAAAGTGTGGAATGAGGATTGCTTATAGTGATAGATTTTCTTTCAGATTTAGACCACTGCCTTTAACAAAAACTCATGAGATGGGCATCCCACTAAAGATCAGCACATTAGGTAAAATCTTCTTATGTATTAGATATGGATAATTAAATAAAAGGGATATTTTATGTCAAAATGGAAATTCAGGTACATTACAAAATGTCATGATTGTCATGCTGCAATATTAATATGGCTTTTGATTTCTAATTTTCTGTGTACAATATGTAACTTTTAACAACCTATAAGGATTTGGATACTAGAATGATCATGATTGTCATAAAATAATCATTCTACTTTATATTCTAAGGTGCTTGCTATTTAGGTAAGATAGCAACATTAAACTTTCTGTCTTCATTACAATGTAATGTCATTACATTTTCTCTTGGATGTTCAACAACTGAGGTTTGGAGATCAGAAATTAGAAATATAGATGGACTAGGACAGTCAATATTCTGGTCCCAGCCCTTTGAGATCAATATTAAAGGAATCTTTGCTGTAACATCTTATACCTGGTGAGACCCTAGTCTTCTGACCAAGGAGATTGTGGGACCACAGAGGAACATGGTCAATGATATGCACTGTGCTTAAGGAAAGTCACCAAGAGCGAAAAAATCTCCCAAACGTCCTGCAGAAAAGTGTACCTACAAGAGGTATAAAACAATGCCATAGTAATATGCTAGCTACAAAAGATCTGAAGTCACTAAGACTTTCTGACAATCCTGTGTACCCTGGTAACTGACTACCATTATGGATTAATGGACTATACAGTATTAATTTGAGGAATACAGGGATTTAAAGTCCTTGAATTGAAAATCTTCAGCCTAGATGAGTAAACTCACTCAAAATGAAAAGAGTTTAAAACTGAAAAGATCTTCTACAGAGTTCTCCAAACACAGCTCCTCCAACTTCAACTAACCATAAATTGTTTACAACTACAAAAGAGGAAAGGGGCAGATGTGGGGGGCAGTTGAAGCTGGAGGTTGATTGCACATGCAGGGCTAAATCCCGGCCGGCACTGCGCACATGGAGAGCCCAGCGTGAGCCACCCAAAGAAGCTGCTGCGGCTCTGAAGAGGCCAGGTGCCCAGGCGCCAGGCGGACAAGTCGCCAGGCAGAAGGGTTCAAGCTGACATCATCCTCATGAGAACGTGCATAGTGTGCTACAGTGCTTGAGCGGCCCCTTCCCCGGCAGGAGAGCGCGCCCCCCGACCCAGCAGTCTGTGTGTTCCCTGTTTCTTCACCTTCTCACCACCCTTCACGGTCGTCACTCCAGGAAGTTTGAGAGCCATGTGGGTCATGGCAAAAAAAAATTACTTGCGTGTAAATAATAAAAAGATAAAATTTTCACACCTGACAAATAAAAATCCAGTTTAAAAATGGGAAAAGTTATCTGAGTAGAATTTTCTTCATTGAGTATATACACATAATCAATAAGTACATGAAAAATGTACTGACTGCACTACAGTATGAACTATTCAGAAAACTCAAAACAAAACCACAATAAAATTCTTATGAGACTTCTGATATGCATTGAGATCATCAAAATCATACATGCAGAGAATTATCAAAGTTGACAAGGAAGCACAGAAACGGGAAGCTCACACTCCATTGATGAGAATGAAAAATGTTGAAGCTGGTTTTTTAGAAGGTCCGTAAATCCTATAAATTCCTCTAAAACATAAATATAGAGATGTCACATTACCTAGCAATTCCACTCCTGGGTATTTAGTCGGCAATCTAAGCAGATATCCCCAAAATCTTGCACAAAATTTTTTATAGCTACTCTTTGCATGAACCTACAAAGTGAAACAGCCCAGATGTCCATCAGTTGATGAGTGAATAAATAGAATGTGGTATACCTAATAATTAAGTGTTATTTAATAATAAAAATAAATGAAATAAGGATGCATGCTATAGAAACTGCCCAGAATAAAAACATTTCTAAGAACAGTAGAAGTTCTGTGTGTGAGGAGTTGCCTAGGGTTGGAAAGACTGGAAAAATTCGAATGACTGCTATTGTGCACGGGACTTCATTTGGAGGTGAGAACAATACTTTGAAATGTGCTGTGGTGATCATCACAGAGCTGTGAGACTCTAACTTTTCTGTGTTCAGTGCCTTTTCCCTGTCACCTTGCAACCCAACATGTGCTGTTTATATGAATCAGAATCCAAATCTTTCTCAAATGTTGTTTTCAGCCAGAGAAGATCAAGAATATTTCTGCTATCCTAGGTGACCTTAAACACGTCATGTAAATACTCTGGTGTATGTAGAGTTTATTCCTACTGTAGGTGACGGCAGCTTCCTCCAAACCTCCATTGCCATTACTGTTCCCTGTTGTGGAAGATGTTCGTCTTGTTCAAGGAATATCTAAGGGTCCCTCATTTCCAGTACCATAACACTGGACTGCTAAGCAATTTGGAAGGTTGCTAAGTCTCCAAATATATTGTCTGTGTTATAAATATCAAAATTCATTTCTACTGCTTTTCAAAGCAAATCTTCAACTCTTTAGCTTATTTTTCTCATTATAAGATATAGATTTATTGATCTAGATATATATAACCTCTATATATACTAATATATACTATATATAATATAGTGAAATTAATTCTTTTTACATGTACATTTGCTGTTTTAATTAAATTATATATGGAACATTTCCATCCCCACCAAGAGTTCCCTTGTGCCACTTGAAGTCAAAGTTTTTGCTCCAAATCCCGGCCCATAGTGATCACTGATCTGATTTTTGTTCCTATAACTATGCATTCTCCAGCTCATGCTATAAATGGAATTGGACAGTGCATAAACTTTTTCTGTCTAGTATCTTTCATCTGGCATTTTTGAGTGTTGAATGTGCTGTTGTACATTTCAGCAGCTCACTTGTTTTACTACTGAGTGATAGTTAATGGGCATCTGGGTCTTTCCAGTTGTAGAGCATTATAAACAAAGATGTATGAACATTTGTGTGTGTGTGTGTGTGTGTGTGTGTCTGTGTGTGTTTTGTGAACATTTACTTTTTTCAGGTAAACATTGAAGAGTATGGCTGCTGAGCCATAGAGTAATTGTGTGTTTAAATTCACACGCAGTTGCCGTGTGATTCCCAGATATCTGTACCACTATTTACATACTCACCAGATACGTATAAGCAACCTTCAAGCTCCACATTCACACCAGCCTGGGGGCTTGTGCCCTCTGCCCCACTGCAGGAGGTGTGTAGAGAATTTCACCACCATTTCAAGTTCATTTTCTTATGACTAAAGATTTTAAGCATATTTTTCTTTCTTTCTCACTGATACTTCCTATTTTGATAAATATTTGTTAAAATACTTGACCCATTTTATTTCTTTTGTTTCTTATCATTGAGTCATAAGAGTTCTCCATGTATGCTGATAGAAATATTTTAATATATATATATATATATATATATATATATATATATATATATATGTTATCGAATACTTTCTCATAGTCTAAGGACTCTTCCCTCCCTCTTAAAGGCAAGAGTTTTAAGTTTGACGAATTTCAATTTGATTTTTGAGGGCAAGAAGTAGAGCTTTGTACCTAACGGGCATGTGTGCTTCGTATGTCCCTCCCACAATGGCCCATGCACAATAGGTGTTCTCCCCTTTACCCAGCAGCATGAGTCTTTCATTAACAGGATATGACAAGTCTGGGGAGATACTGCTACCCCAATGCAGGCAAAGGGGATTGGACCAGAACTTCTAACTGAGCTACATCCCCAGGTCTTTCTTGTTTTATTTTGAGGCAGACTCCCAGGAAGTTGGCTAGGCTAGGAATTAATTTGTGATCCTCCTTGTGCTGTAGGCTCCCAAGCACGCCAGCAGTATTTCTTGAGAGCCTTAAGTGGAGACAGTTGAAGTAGAGCTCCTCTAGTGAACGTCTCTTTGGAGCTCCTAATAAGCTAATTAACACACTAGTACACATTTGGCCTTAAAAGTTCATTAACATTTTAGCTGAATTTTTATCAGGCGCTTCTGCAGTAGCCACCTCGTTGTGTTCTACTGCAGGTGAAACAGGTCCCATTTCCTGTGTGTCCTCAGAAAAGAACATCTGTCTGGAGTTTGATGCCCTCTGCTGTGTTCCCTCAGGTCTCTGATGGGTTTGAGTGTACAATGTTTGGAGTCTCTCTTTGTGAGGGAGGAAGGACCAGTCCCTTGGCTTTCTATGTTTATAGTACAAACTATGATCAAAACATAAGGTGAGTTGTGTCTTTTAAAAGATCTTGTAATAATAAAAGGGAAAGAAAGTGCTCAAATGAAAGAACAACTGGGGTAGGGGAAAGGAGAAATGGAAGAGAGGAAAAGACCGTATGGATGTAGGTTCACACACATAACTGTATGTAGATATATGTGTGCAAGAGAGATAACTGCACTACTAATTCCCTGCTGGTTCATCAAAAAGAACAGTGTGTGCTATCATTGTTTGATCTTGTAACCTGAACAACTGCATCTAAGATAACAATATGCAATATATTAACTGGTGTCGATTTCTTAGTTTTTTTTTTTTGAAACTCTGTATTCTTTTTTTCTTTCTTTCTTTCTTTCTTTCTTTCTTTCTTTCTTTCTTTCTTTCTTTCTTTCAGTTTTCCTTTTTAAAAATAAAAACAATTTTCAAAGAAACATAAGATGAAAGCCTAAATTTAAAAAATTGTTAGAGTAAAGGACACTGCCACTAACCTCCCTCAGAATACTCTCTCATGGCAAATGCACCGCCTGAAGGGGCTGGAAAGTTCTCTCCCACGAGTGTTTAGCTGCTCGGTTGTGGCCGCCTTGGTGTCTTCAGTCAGATGCAATCCGTTGCCTTTCACAGTCGCCGTGACTTTGGGGAAGAGGCGGAAGTTGCACTGAGTCAGATCTGGTGACTGGGTCGAGGGGATGGCAGAAAGTGCTGTACGTGGTGAACCAGGGAGGGCCGATCATAAACACAGTGAAAGATTAAGTTAACAGATTTACTACAATAAAATACACTGACATGGACCCACTAAAGCACTCAGAATGCTTCCATTGGCTTTGAACACACTTGTCCCCTTGTTCCTATTGTGTCCTTCAGTGTAACAACTTTTTACACTTAAACACACACCACATCTTTCTATCACCTCTTGCAGACACATTCCTAGCACCTTACATGAGATTCCTAGTACCTTACACGAGATGATTAACTCAGTAAGCACGGAGTGATGGGTTGATAACAGAAGAGCTCATAGAATGTGAGTCTTCTTCCTTTACAGTACTGTGTGTCACTTTTCATTGTTTTGCTCTATATGAATTTTACGTACATTGAATATAGTTTTTAAATATATCAGATATCTCATACATTCAGAAAGAATAATAATTAACTAAATCATGCAGTATATAAATGTCAGTTCTATTTGTTTTATGATTGGTAGCTTCTGGCAGAAAACAGATGGCCTGGTAAAATTGTTTAATAGAGGTAAGAGTATTTTATTATTGTCACACTTGCAGATTAGAATAGAATATTGCTGAATACCCAGGATTTTTACTCCTTCGTTCCAGATTAAGTATTCTCAGTCTAAAATCTGAACTGCTCCAAAATGGAAAACTCTTTGAGAGCATATGTTTCCGGTACTCGAAAACAGGAATTGAAAGCTTGCAGTCCATGGGTCAGATCTGAAGCACAACTTACTTTTGTACAAATTCCAAGCTATGAATGTTTTCAGATTTTTAAATGACTGTAAAGAGTAGGGTTTGGGGAAAAAAGTCAGCTGTCACCCCAAATCCAAAAGTATTTACCATGTGACCCTTTCCAGAAAAGACTTCTTTCTCCCTGTGTCTGGAGAGTAGAAGATTGGCTGACACATTATCCCATGGTCAGGGCCTTTTCGCTCTGGTCAAACAAGTCAGCCACATGGGTAAACAAGCAAAATATGAGTTAGAAAATAACATCCTGTGTCAGATACCAAATAACATTTGACAAAGGAGCAACAGAGGGAATAATTATTTGCAACCAAGGCATCCAGGAACTGTCTTTGGTGAACACTGATCTTGCAATTTATAGACTGAAGAGCCTGCGCACTTTATTCATTTTTCCTTTCTCTGCCATGAGCCTTGCCTTAAGAAGTTTTATTTTCAAATGAGATTTATTTCAATATTCTTACAATTTGACTTGGTAAATAACCTCTTGGAATCTGTACTTTCATTCTAGTAACTCATTAAACTATCTGCAGTTTAAACTTTAGGCTTTTTTCAAAACCAAATGGCCTCTCTTGCTTTGGGCCTGCATCCCTATGGTTGCTGTACCAGCTGCCCAACCCCTGACAGAAGCACAGCATCAGTGTGCAGAGCAGAAGTTTCCTGTGAGGGTAGACAAGGGTCCTTTCCCGCACGCATACAGCACAACCTAGACTCCATGTCAACTAATCTTTCGCTTTTTCACAAAAGCCAAAAGAACAGAATGTTGACTATGAAACGTAACATTTTTGTGATAATTAGAAACCCAGCATGCTGTTTACATCTTGAATCTGGAACCCTGCTGTGACTCTGCCAACGTCACTGGCCCTCAAGGCCACTTTGTGTCTGTCTAAATGACTTACAGGGGGGAAACTTGAAAATAATTCTTATTGACAACTCATTTAGGAATCCTTTTTATTTTATAGATTGGTGTGTCATAAACCACTGTTCTGCTTTTGTTTTGAATTCACATAGTCATGCAATTGACTACAGAACTACAACTGTGTTTTATGTGCTTAGCACAAATTCCATGGCCTTAAAAGTGCCTCCCAGTCACTCTCTCTTTAATCATCTTGGTTTCTTTAGTTATTAAAGATCATTACCCTCCATTTTTAGGGGTCTTTTAAATTACCTGAGCTGCTGGGAGAGGAAAGTGCTAAAGATGCATGAAAGACCCCGTGATCAGAACCCCGCCAGGCTTTGAGTAAAGCAGCTGCTCTGCTGGATGCTGGATGATCTGTTAATGAATCTCTAGCTGCTGTGAAGGAGACCAGTGATTTCCTCAGGACTGGACAGGTGGTCCTCAGGAAAGGGGGACCCTATGGGCAGCTTCCTGGCCATGAGCACTGTGAGCCCTTTAATGCTAACCTCCAGTCTGTGAGGCTCCTTCTGCACCGAAACTCTCCCATCTCTGACTTCTCCTCTTTCCCTGCAGCCTGGTTCCACAGCCCACCTGAGGGGGCTCCATACGCTGCCTCTCACCCTCATTTCACTGGCATGGATTCCCCTGCCATCAGTGCTCCCCATTTGATTATAAACCTTAACCCTGAGAAGTCTTTCAAAAGCCACCACAATACTGCCCTTCCAGACAGTCTGAATGACCCTCACTAACTGGAAAAGGTCACAAACAATAAAAAAGGAGCAATGAAAAAGCACAGAGATAAACAATTCTACATGGTCTGACTAGACGTGCACCAGTGCATGCAGTGTAGCTGCGCTTCTCACCACACTGAGCGCCTTAATACCACACAACTATCAAGATTTTAACTTTAGTAGTATCACCTTTGGTTCATTTATTAAATTATATTTTGGGATGATGGGGATAAACCCTTGACATACAGGCTTAAAACTGAAAGATCCAATAAGAAGCATTAAAAGCTATAAATTTATTCAAGACAATAAAAATCAAATTATAAAAATCTGGAAGTATCGAGAGTTGTCCAGGAAAGATATTCCAGAGATTCACAAGAAGTATGACATTTAATAAAATTAGAGCATCATGGCATGAACTGCAATGGACTCATAAAAACAGAAACTTTACCAAGAAAATGAAAGTCCAGGAATTTGAATAAGTTCTTTTTATTAGCAGAATAAAATATATACTTTGATGTTTATTTACGCTGTGAATTTTATGGAGAAGGAGCAAATCTAAACCTGGAATACATTTCACCCAACCAACCCTGAGACAAGGTACTCACACCATCACTTCTGTAGTAACATTTGAAGCTCAAATGACAGGATCTGAAGAACAGTTACCAAACAATTTCCAAATTTAAAAAACTGAGACTTTGCTAGAACCAATTCAATAAATATACAAATAGGCAAATAAAATATTTTTCAAGGTAATTTTCAAAAATACTTTTAAAAATGAAGCTCATATGATATGAGGATAATTGATAAGGCCCATGCTATAAGCATGGCTAAATCTATTTTGGATTCAGAAAGGCAGCCAAGCTGAGAAAAGGTGCCAGTGTCACACTTCCGGAGAGGTGACCCGTGTCAAGGACCTTGCTCCGCCTGGTCACCAGGCCGCCACTGCGTCACTTACCAAGAACACGTGTGCCGCAGTCTACCTGCCGCGTCCTCGGTGTGTTCAACACGCTGCTAACGACAGAAGCTTTTACCCAGAAAATGAAAGTCCAGCCACTTGAGTAAGTTCTCTTTCTTAGCAACAAGAAATGGCTTTGAAACGTGACTGTCCAAATGAACCGTAGTTTAATCTGGAAAATCGGAGCCCGGAGGTGTAGCCGGTACCATAACTCTGACTCACAGGATTGTTTTTCTCAAACAGAAGGCGAATTAAGACATCTAGCAAAGAGCTGGCATTGGCTAAAATGAATTAATTGTGTTTTGTCCTGAATAATAAAAGATATTTAACAAAATTTGCTTAGGCAGCAGATACTTTTTCAAGGTTAAACAGTATCAATCAATAATTGCACAAAGAAACTCTCAAGGTTGTTAGTGCCTATGAAAAGATCATTGCAGTTAAAATGAATACTGAGAGCTAAAACAGAGGGATTGCTTGTGGGGATAATGAGACGTTTGAGCATTTTTACTCAATTAAAAGTAATGATGTTTACAGTGACTTTGTTAACGATAAGAATAACATCATCTATCTTCACTCACAGAAAATAATCCTTTGATGAGTAAGGACACTAAAAAAGAAAGAAAGAATGTCCAGTGGAGAGAATGTTTAGCCCTATCATATATTTCAAAAATACAAGGAAAAGTGCAGAACATTTCCAGAAACACTGAGTCCAAGTACAGAGCTGAGCTTTGGCCACCTTCTTGGTAATCGTACGCAGTGGGTATCACGAAGGGCACCTCAGTCAGTCAGGTCTCCAGGTCCTCGTCTGTATCCAGGACGTCCCTGGCGATGATGCCAACATGAGCCCCTTATTCCAGCCCATTTCAGCTTTAAAGTTCATGAATGTGCAACAGTAGTATCTTATCCAACAACCACGAACACAGAAAACAATTCTGTGAAGGGTAAGCAATGGCATTTAAACATAGAATAATTCATTCTAAACCAAGCACAAATGTATTACTGAGCAGAATGTAAAATTGGAAAGAATCATTAAGCTAAAATATGAGGGCCATTATCTTCAGTGAGTCATCCAGATCATCTAAGACACATTTCCCTCTTATTTTAAGGAGACCTCAGAGAAAAGCTTGGAGCTCGGCATTACTTAGCTATCTGCGGAATGTGTGTTTTCCATGTATTTCCACTAAGCTAACCACAAGTGACTAACACACTGTGAGTCAGTCTCCCCTGTGATCCGTGGTTTTCAAATGAGATGCTGATGTTTAGAAAAAGCAATATTAGCTTTAAATTAAAGAAGTCAAAATTAATGAGTCATAGAACAACACTGTGGATATAACCCAGTTTTTGCTGAAGGCCTAAACCTGGGATACCGTTTGAGGTGGAGACCATAGCTGAGTGGTTTCTACGTGAACGAGCTTGACCAGTCTGTTTATCTACCTCCTCTAATCTCAGAGGAGAATGAAGCCATCACGGTGAGACAGACAGTGACCCCCAAAGCCAAATGGATAAAAGGCACGGTCTCCATCCCATGGCAGCGTCAGGAGGTTGTAAGTGCCCCAAAGTTGTGGAACCCAGTGGGGCTTCCTCAGGGCGCTGGAGACACAGCCGCAAGGAGAGTGGAGGGAACTTTGCTTCTCCCCTTCCTCTTTTGTCCCTGCTTGTGGAGCGAATGGGGCCGCACACTGCCATCATGGTGGACGGCTTCATCGTGGGGCCCAAAGAAATGCAGCCAAATGAGTATGGACTGAAACCTCCAAATGAATCCTTCCTCTTTTTAAGTTGTGGCCTCAGGCATTTTATTGCAGTCATGAAAAGCTGACTAGCACACACCTGTCTGGTTCATATTTTGAGATTAAATTAGATTACCTGCACGAAGTACTTAGAACACTGCCTAACAAGGCTGGCTAGCAAACGCCTGGCTTGGTGGTGCTGCTGCCTCAGTCCCTTGCCTCTCTGGGAGCAGTGTGTCCCAGTGTCTTTTTCTTGTTAGGACAGTAAACTAACTGAGAAAGGGCTCATGCTAACAGTTCCTTTTTAGCTTAATCCCTGATTTGAAGACCCGATCTGTAAACACAGCCGGCACCTGCTGCATTCTGCATTAGAACTTTAACGTACAAGTTACAGAGATGCACCTTTGCTTCATAGCAGATGCCTTAGCCAGAGATGGGAACCACTGTTCACCAAGGAACCCTCTCTACCTTCGCCATGCCCAACTTACCAGCACAAAACACACCCTCAAAATTTAATTATTTTGTTTAGTAGGGTTCAAAAGTAAGGTAGCTGTAACTGCATATCAGAATTTATTAATATAATTAAAGCGTGTTTGCTTTTGTTTTTTGATGAGTAAACATATATTTGTACAGAAACCTGAGACTTCAATTACAAAAGGAACAAAATTTCGTTTAGGTTTCAAATATGCTGAGCATTTGCGAAGGGCCCCATTTCTTCCCTGAAGGCAGCAGGTTGGGAGCACTGTGTCAGTCAGCCTTTCTAAGAGGAATCGAGGGGCTTCGTTCCCTCCCATCCACCTCTGTGGTTCGGCAATTGCACTCAGAGTCCTCCCCTGCAAGGTCGCCGGCCACGAGGCAGAGGCTCACAGGCCACGTGGTGGACGTCTGTGGCTGACCAGGGGCTGATTCTGCATCCTGTTTATAAAAGCAGTGTAGTCTTTCCTGGAGAAGTTTTATCCCCAGCTCTCATGGTTCCGTGGGATTATGATCCAAAGTATTTCCATCTCCTTCCTGAAGAGGTAAATACTTCAATAGAGCTGAGCTAATTAGGTGTTCTGTCTGTGTGTGCATCTTAACTAAGGTAAGAAGACACTGCCAGGCTTGAAACTCATTTGCCAAAACTCTGACTGCCTGGAGCCAAGAGCCACACTGCTTCCGAGCTATGCTTGATTCTTCTCCCTTTCATTCTTGTGACCACGCCATCACTCTTATGACCCATGGTGAGGTCACTTTTGAGTTGTTTTCCAGAGTTAGTTTCTGTTTTGTGTGAGGGGAAAAAAAAATCCTTACAATACCAGGTACATTAGCAAGACCTCAGACAACCAGCACCACTCCGGCTCTACTGCTTCTTCTAACGCCCAGCATCAGTGCGCCGGCCAACAGTGAAAAACCCGCCGGCAACCTGAAGAAATCGCCAGGGCGAGGCAGTAAGAGAAATGAGGGAGGGCAAAGCTCCTTCCCGTCAAGGAGAATCAGCTGATCGGCAGCGCTCTTCAGATGGACGGCTGTGCCAGTCCGTTTGTGGGAAGAGTTTACTTTATCCACTGCCTCTTGTGGATCTAGCTTTACGTGGTCCAGAGCCATTTGGTCCTTCATGGCATATTCTGCGTCAGCAATTCTGAGCGTGGTCTCAGGACTGGCAACTTCAGCACCCCCTGGTGAAATTTTTAAAAATATGTATTCTTGGGTCTCACTGCTAGATGATTGCTAGGAAACCAGGGCGGGAGCCGGAGGTGTGATGGGCCTTTCAGGAGCCTCCTGGGCGCGCCTGGCGCTCGCTGGACTGAGCGCAGAGCTGCAGCTGGCGGGTGGGGTGCTCTCCTCCGCAGGTCCCCAGGGTGCTCTCCTCTGCAGCTGGCGGGTGGGGTGCTCTCCTCCGCAG
>PVLA01003654.1:0-171351 GCA_004027455.1 Hydrochoerus hydrochaeris | reverse complement strand
TCAGCGCCTGAAGAAGAAGAGAAAGGATTGTTAAAGAGAGGCGGCGGGTACTGAGCGGAGCGGACTCCTCCTTTACCGGAACCCCGCAACCTCACTGCTCCCTGCTCGCGGCTGCCTTCTGACACTCTCAGCTCCTCTCTTTGAAAGGAATCCCAACTAATCATTTTTGTTTGTTTCAGTGCTCTGTTCTCATCAGTATTCTTTTAAAATTGAGTGAAAATTCAACACAATGCATACAGTTCCTTAGTAACATTTCTTTTAAGAAGACCCATGTTCCAGTGAAAAAACTATCTTATTCAATTAAAAGTAGGGAAATACATAAAACATGTAATCCTGCACATGAGACCAAACACCTAATTTATTCATTCATTTCACTAGACAATGTGATGAAGCATAACAGGAACATGAGAAAATGAAGTTGTTTCCATCTCCATCTGCCACTTCCCCTTTTCTACTTAAAAAGGTCAACATGAGAAAAATATGACCTTAAAAATCCACTTCCCAGCAAAGCAAAACCAGTGAAAGCAAATATTTTCCAAGTGCCACTAATCTGAAAATCTAATCATAAATTGAAAAAAGTCTTCATTATATAAAATCTTTTTTCTTAAATTTGAAATGCCTTTAATGTTTTTAAAAAATTATTTTTAGCAAGCCTGGGATAAGTTCCAAATAATTTCAAAATTGCTATCAGAATAGTACTTTGGTTCTACGTTAAAAAATCTAAGTACATAATCTGCAGTGTTTCATGGGGTCATTAATTTGAATTACGGAAACCTAATTGCCTAGGATCTGGTCCATAAACCAGCGGCTCCTCCAGCAGGGTGGAAAAGATCACAAAGTATTCCCTCCAGGAAGCCTGGAAGGTTTTCAGAACTTCACGCTTTCTTTCAGAGCACTGGCTGTTTCGTAAAACCTCTGATCAAAATGTAACCATGACCTCAGAGGCAGGAGTGTGTGTGTGTGTGTGTGTGAGTGTGTGTGTGTGTGTGTGTGTGCACGTGAACGTGCACCGGCCTGCACATGCATCTGCCTCCTCCTGGAGCGCCTGTGTACACTGAGATGCTGGCATTGCAAGAGACCAAAACTGTCAACTCTTCTAGTAATGCAGGTGTTCTAGCTTTATGATGATAATAAACACCTGGAGATGACTCAGCCTGCACACAAAGTAAGAGCACACACACATATGAGTGCTTCTCTGTACAGTGTGTGTATAGTTGGGTATTTTTCTTTTCTCTAATTCTAATTCCAACTATATGCAAATCAGCACAGTTATTTCAGACACTAGTAATCAATGCATTCCTGTCACAAGTCCTATTTTAAGATACACTTTTTCTTTTACTTTTTATGTTTGTTTGCTCATTTGTTTGTTTGTTTTGAGACAAGTCTTGCTGTGTAGTTAGGCTTGCTATATGTAGCTGAGGCTGACCTTGAACCACTGGTGGTCCTCCTGCCTCAGCCTCCCTTGGCTGAGATTCTGGGCACATGCTACTCCAGTCAGTGTAAGAGAGACTATTTTTCTAAAAAGGACTTCAATGCAATAATGTTTCTCCATCTTTTTGTTTTTCACTCTCCTTAAATGTTCATGATTCCAGTGAAAAGCTCTGTGTATTGTTCGTCTCATTACATAAATGCCCTAGGTGCAGTTTGGGCAATGAACCTAGAATTAAAAGACTAATTAGGATATTTCATTGCATTTTACTTTATATTATTCCTTAATGAAGTTCTGGGGATGGAACTCAGGGCTTCACACATGCTTAATTTGGAACTGTTTTTATGAAAAAACATAAGGTACAACTACAAGCCACAAAATAAATATGAGCCAATGGGTAATATTACAAAAGTAAAAATGATATCTGAAAAATGCCCACACAGAAAAAACTTGCCCATAACCAAAGCCAAAAAATAAAAAGAAAAAAGAAAGATAGTTAAGTGAAGCAGTCTTACAAATTCCTTTCATGAACACGCTGATACTCGTTAGGCTGTAACCATCTATTTTCTGGTGGGCTCTGGACACAGATTCCAAATACTAATCAGCAAATCCATGCTCCACTCCTGCGTGGCTAGGATGAGAGGTGTGTGTGGTGCAGGTAGCTCATGGAGTTTCAAGGATGAGCACTGGGCCTGAAGGACCGGTCAGACCCACGCTGCAGTGGTAAGAAAGGCCTCTTTGTTCAGGTCTCCCAGCAAGCTGCTGGCTTCACTGCCCTAACCACGAGGCTGTAGATGCAGAGAGCGATCGTCCAGCTGCAAGCTTTCTTAATTGACTTTATTTGTTTTTTGTGGACAAGTAGGTTCCTCCAATGAGTAGGTGGCTCAGTGCGAATTCCAACAGAAAACAGCTTCTAAAAGGGCTTTTGGTACTTAGAGGTTTTGGAAAAATGACGAGAAGAAGCATTTTCCTGGAGTAAATATTATTCCTTGGAACAGATCAAGGTATTGACTCTAACAACAACAAAAAAGTTAATAAAAATTCTGTAAGACAACAACTTCTGAGAAATTACTTTCTAGTGACATTAAAACAGTAAATAGCCAACCTGATTTACAGCTGTTTTTTCTTCTGGCTGAAAATGTGCAATGTATATGGCCTGAATACGTGTTCTTGTCTCGAATGTTCTGCCACACACATTTCTACCCACTGTGAAGGCAAACACATTTTGACTAATATTATTGCTTATGAAAATTTTCCCAATGACTTGAAACCCTAACTCCATGTTTTCTTTTAAACTCTCAACAGTTATAAATGGGCAATTGTAAACCATTCGCTATTTCTCTTAGGGTTACCATAAGAGGTTTAAAGTCAGAAATCTAGCTTTTTGAATACTATGAATTTTCTATTTTCTGTTTGAGAATAGCACTTAGAAAGAATGGAATCCTTGAGAGGGGGAAGTTTTTAAGAAGGCCTCTTAGCTGCCAAGGCCGGTCTCATTAACATTTCCCAGTGAGGGTGTTTCATATGCACAAAGAAAGAACTTAGGTCAACTTGTCAGCTCTTACATTTTAAAACTGTTGGCAAAACGAATGCTTGTTTACTTAGCATGGGGATTCACACAAACAATAAAAATACTCTAATCTATGAGCCTAGTGTTATAGATGTAACTTGGCTAGAACATTTCATTAGAAGCAAGATATCATTCTCAAAAATCATTTTATATATGTTATATAGGACAACTTTATATGGAATGTGAAATGTTTTATGCATAAATCCTGCTCCAGATGTGGCCGATGAATCCCAGAGGAGGTAGCAAAGCTCTGTCTCTGGCCCGGGCTCACAGCCCTCTCTCTGAGCCGACCCGGAGTCAAGGCGAGGTGTCTGTCAGTGCTGGTACTGCTGCGGTCTGGGCATGTCAGGCGCCCCATGGGAACTTGTAACAATAGCATCTCCGTGGGACTTTCCCCCAAACCTCAAGGCAAATTATGACGAGGAAATGTAGCTTGGCAGTGACTGTGGGGCAACCTGGGGCTCCGGGTCTGTTTGTGCCATGGACTGGAGAGGCGTTTTTACGAATCGAGCATTTTATGAGCATGCTGGTTACCATGTGATGGCTCTTGGCTCGTAACTAACCTTTCTATAGGCTGTTTGGTGTGGCAGGAGCTGAGAAGCCAGCAACTCATTTCCTCAGTGCCTGTTGGCTTCTTAGGTTACTCAGAGGAAGAGGGGGACAGGACCTGTACTTCCTTCTTCCCTTCTGTTTTCAATTTTCCTGGACTGTTCCAAGAATCAACTCTTCCTCCCACAAACACTGTCCTTCCCAGTGTCTCTCTCTCCTTCTGGCCCTCACCCTGTGAGGTATCAACAGCAGACAGCCAGGGCTTCCTCCCAGAAGTTCAATCCCAGCGCCTCCCACGCACTGCTTGGGCATCACATTCTGACATCTTTAACTACTTGCGTTTATTTCTCCAGCCTTAGGGATGGTACTTACTTCTTAGATTTCCTTTGGGTTTTTTGTTGTTGTTTTGGTTCTGGTTTTGTTTTGTTTTTTTTTGTTGTTGTTTTTTGTTTGGTACCAGGGATTGAACTAAGACCCTGAACTTGCCAGGCAGGCACTTATGCCACTGAGCTAAATCTCCAGCCCCTTTAGATTACTCTCATCTTCCCTTTTTTCTCACTCAGCAAATCAGCTCACCCATGTACCAGTAGCCTGTATTAAATTTTCTCTGTTGGATTACCTGGGATGCTTTCTGTTTCCCAGACTGGTTCCTCGCTGATATGGTCAGAGCTAAAACTACCTACTTAGGGCTTTTTCAATATGGATTAGATGAAATATTTTATGTCAAGTGACCATACAAGGTGTCTGACATGAATATGCTCCCCAGAATTCATGCATGGGGAAATTAAGACACACAAGTAGAATCCTTCTCATAGAAAGCATAAAGCTGTGGTATTCTGGAATAGTAACAGTAAGCAGACCAGTTCTAAAAGCTTGGCTCAGCAGCATAAGTCAAATAAGTTAAACATATGCCTCCTTTTTCTCATCCTAAAAGCTGCCTTGTTGGGAAAACTTATTCATCTTCAAAAAAAAAAAAAAAACCAGAGGTATATGTTGTTGCCTTAGATATAAGATATTTGAACCAAGAGAACTCTGGCTTTCCACCTGTCAGCACGGATATGAGCTCACGGAGAAAACTGATGACTAAAAGCTCCCTGCTGCTCTTGTTTATCTTTTAGTGATTGTGAAATGGTACAGCTGGAGTCATCTTTGCATACTGGCGTAGTTTCTCTATTCCTCGTCTCCCAATTTTAGTGGCCACAATAATAGCCCAATGATGTATCATCAAAAGGTTTTGCAATTCTTACCGTTAATCATAAAAATTTAATCCAATAAACATTTATAAACGGTCTTCACCCATTGCGAACCCTCACTTTATAAACAAAGTCAAGATTTTTTATTCTCTCAGGCTCTTCTAACACTATAATATTCAAATGTTATTGCCACTCCTATATCATTGTTTACACTGGATCTATTTTTATTTCATATTTTTGCTGACGCTGTTCCCTAAATCTGTCTACACAGCTTAAACAACATTTTCCCTGTAGAGTATCTCTTGTGAATTCTTAGTATGGTTATTTCAGGTTCTTGTAATACGGCAATTAAGTTTTCTTTAGCCAGTTCATTTAAATTATTTTTATGAAAGTTTATGACACAAGCCATGTTTATGTCATGACCTGTGACTACTTAGGTTTAAACATTAGTTAGCTGAACAACTGTTAGTGTTTTATGAGAGTTTATTTCTGGAAGTTTATCAGTGTGGAAGCCTGTAATAAAAGTTCCACAGTCTTCCCTTAGTGACAGACTCAGCAAAGATAACAAGCTTCTGAGACAATGCTGGGGTCCTTTCCTTTTGACACCCTAGATAGACAACTGCCCTTCCACCGATGGTGTAAAATGTTTGCAACACAACCACAATTCTAATGAACAGAGCTAGATTTTTGAATGGAAAAATGCAAATACTAGATCTTATTTTATTCATGAGGAGACAGGGAAGTGCAAGAAAGCACTGTTCTCCAGCCTTTGGCGCAGAAACTGTATTTATGAGCTGCAGGTCGACCTCTTCACGTTTCAGCTCTCCTTCATGATGATGATGGCCTGAGTGGCTGATATAGGCTATTGCCTCAAAACAGCTAAGACTCTATATACGATCACAAACTTCAGAATATGCACTGGTGGGAGAAACTGCAGAACAGGGATCACCCGAGCCTAGAGTGAACCAAACCTGAATTAAAAAAAAAAAAAAAAACTTAGTGATTCCTGATTAATTTGCTGAATTAGGATGGTACATAGCTGTAATCCTAGCACTTGGAGAGACTGAGGCAGGAGAATCACACATTTGTGCCCAGCTTGGGCAATTTCACCATTTTAGTAAGATTCTATCTTGAAATAAAAAATTGAAAAAAGATGGAGATGTAGTCAATGTAAAAATACTATGGACAGAGCCACAGTACCAAAAAACTTAACCTCGTTATCTTCCCTGTGCCAACAGGCCTAAGTCTGAACAGTTTAAAAGGATAAGAAAAATAGACACAAACAAAAACACAAAATATGCATGCACTTTGACTTTGAGGATACCGAGACAATTTGGAATGTGATAAAGATTTACGATAACTTCCTTGTTGTCAATCTCCTGGGTGTTTGTATTGTCTCTTACTATTAATCCATAACTGGGTCATAAAATCAAGGAGTTATGATGGTGGAGAAAGTCAAATATACTTAAAAGCCAGCAAGCAGGATTCATTCATTTGAAAGAGCATCTTTTTACAATGTACTTGGAACTATAGTACTGTTCTTGGAATCAAGTTTCCTAGCAATTGTTTGTATTTCTTTTCCATTAGAAGGTACAAAACTTTCAAGGAAAAAAGACCTCTTCTTAGAGTGATGGCAAACCCATGAGGTAAAAACATATTATGCAAATATCAAATGAGCCACAGAGGAGAATCTTGCTGTAATTTTCATTCTTGCAAAGTATCTTCAACCAGGCTTCTAAAGTTGACAAAAAAAGGAAGAGAGCAGGAATGGGCCGAGCATCTTAGGCTGACTCTGTTTTTTAACAATTATGCACAAATGATTTATTGCCAAAAACATTTCATCAACCAACTTTGATTTACTTAAAAGCCAGAGAATGCAAGTTTGTAAAAATTCTGTGTCAAGATTTGGTAACAGAAACATCTTCTGAGCTGTGAATCACGTTTGTAGGAAACAACTAAGTTAAAATTTCAAAATATTTGTGTGGCGTTAGAAATTCATAACTTTCTAAATTTAAGTGGTTTCAAGACTTGGCTTACATGAGTTTTCTCAGTCTCTGAAAATTATAAAAAGTAAGTCTACTAGTTTTTAGGGTTCTTTTTCTTCATGGAACAGAGTTGGAGCTGCACATCATTTTCAACTACAGATGATTTTAGTGGCTCCCAACCTGTAAAACAAACACTAATAATCACAATTGCTCTGTTTTATGTTAGTTAATTTTTCCATTGCTGATGTAACACATTACCATAAACTTAGTAGACTAAAATAATATAAATTTCCCATCACATGCTTCTGGAATTCAGAAGTCAAAATGGCTCTAGGAGACTAAAGACAATGGCAGGCACGGGGCGCCCTCTGGAGCCTGTGGAACTATTCTGTTTCTTGACTTTTCAGCTCCAAGAGCTGCCCGCATTCCTTGGCTCAAGGCCCCTCCTCTACAGCAGGTTGGGTGTTATATCACATTAGTTTAAATCTACCATCTGCGTTTGCTTCCTACTCCCTTCGCGTCCTTCTGCTCTGAAGGATCCTAGTGAATAATGGATCTATTCAAATAATCCAGGATAATGTCCTTGTCTCAAGTCTCAACCTCATTACATTTGCAAAATACCATTTTCTACATTGAGCAACACAATCACAGAGTCCAGGGGTCATCCTGTGCTTCCTACTGTTTGGATAAATACTTGCGAGATACTCATTTAACTCAGCACCTGATGCCAAGGTGCACAATCCTCCCAGTCAGGATGCTCAGACATGTCTTTATGTTCCTAAATTTTTAAAGTTATCCTTCCATTTCTTTCCATGTAAAGGAGACTTCACATATGTGCTTAAGATGGGCAGTTTATCCAGGTAGACAATTAGAAGACTTTTTGTAAGCAAAAGAGTCAAGCACGAGAAGAGCCAGGGAAGGAGATGTAATAAAACTAGTGAAGCCCAGAGGGACAGAAAGGGGACAAGAACCAAGGAACAAGGACAGTCTCTCAAAGCAGAAGGCAGCCCGGAGCTGTCCCTTCAACCATTAAGATGGGATGCTACCTTGTCTCCACTTTGGTCTGAATTCCATGAGGCCCATGTTAGTCTCCAAACTCTGGAACTGTACACTAATATATTATGGTTGTTTTAAGCTACTCAGGTTGTGGTGATTTGTTCTAGCAGCAGTAGGCAGTTAATACAATAGGCCGATTTTCCATTTCATAGACTACGCTTTAACACAGTTACTCACTGTTATCACACTGTGGGATTTGCTCTTCTAGTTCTCCAGGCTATAAATGGCCACTTCCTGCAGTGAGACAAAAAAAAAAAAAAAAAGGAAAAGTAGCGTCAGTGTAGAGGCCTCACAAGAACCGTGGATGCAGTTTATTTGGAATCCAGACTCTTTCCTATCAGTGACAGCATGACACAGTCATAGTGAAAGCTTCTGTCGCTCCTCAGCGCTGGCTTCGACTCTCAGGATTCAGTGTTTCAGTGAAACCCCAATAGTCCTCTCTTACTTCTTTTTATTTATTTTTTAAAAATAGTCTTCTTGTAACTTTACAGTCGAAATGTTAGATTTCATTGCCAAGAGTAGAAACTCACCGCGTTTTGCTGCTCACCCGGCAGGAAGCCCTCACCTAGCCTCGCCACGTAAAGCTTGATACATTCACCACGGCGTTGCACGGCAGTTACTAAACTTACGTTTAGGCACCACAAAACGGATAATCACATTGGATGCTAAAGAATAGTTCATTTACGAAGTATTCTTTGTAACTTCTGTTTCTCTACCTTACAAGGATGTGTAAATAGCTCTGCTTTAACAAAGGTGCTGGTGTAAGTGTCCGTGTGTGCCTAAGTGGTTGAATGGGAGTGATGTGTATGTAGAGAGGTCTCCAGGTGACAATGATTTGGGGGGACGTCTCTATTCAACTAACTCCCCTTAGAGTTTTGTTGTTAATATGTATCTCTCTTAGGCAAAGTATAAATTGTAGTGAAATTACTTCTCCTGTGTTTCACAATCCTGCAGGCTCTCTACTATCCAAAGACTAAATTCAGTTCATATTAATCCAGTGTCATGGTACCAATGTCAAGACAGCGGGTTGGAGGTCGATAACTGTCAGATGAAGTTATAGAACTTCCACACTCTCAAGTGCTAGAGAGGAAAATCACACGTTGCTAAGGACAAAGGGTTACGTGATTTTGCTAATGGCTATGAAAACATTCTTGGTTGCACACCTCACCTATCAACCAATCCCTCAGGTTTTAAGAGAAAAATTCCCCCTTACTTTCATAGATGTGCTCAGTCTTTGCCTGCGAAAGAAACGCCGTTGCTTACTTACATGGGTTTTTCTAAATTAAAAAAGATCCAAAGAGCGGATTCTATGTGAGATTTTGTAGATAAATAATCATAACACCTACAAAGAGCGATCAAAAACACAGTGAATAGTTAAGTTTAAAATAATTTTATAGTAAATGCCAGGCCAAGAATGATAGGACAGGTGCATCTGAAATGGAGGAGATTAACAGCAGTGTAGATTTTACTGTAATAAGTTTTTAATTTAACGATTTATCATAGCTTTGCTCATACCGGGTTGATTGCTGGTTACAGAAATTTCTGTCAGTGTGTCTTCCTCTTTCTTATTCATTCGTTCAGTGTGACCCCAGTTCTGCCCAAAGTCAAAATGACTATGAAAAATAAGTATTTTGTATCAACTCAGGACATCGCGGCAAACAAAACATAGCAAGTGAATAAACTCACAAGAAGATGTTCTTCTGGAAGTGTCAAAAGCAACGTAAGAAATGCATTTGAAGTAGGGCAGACTGTTTTGAGAAGATTAATGGTGATGTGTCTCTTATGGCAATAAATTTGTAATGTGAATATCCACAGTGTGCTTTGATCATCGCTTGCCTGCATGCAAACAACGTGGGTGATATGCATTCAGAGGCCCGAACTCTCCGCTTCCACCCCATACTGTGATTTCTTGTCCAACATCCAGCAATGTGGCTTCTATTTTACAGTGTTCTTCTCAACATGCACATCTACCAGTGTGGCACACTTCTTGAATTGTATTTCTGTTTCATTTAGCGGTCGATGTATTTTCAATCTGTTTTAAGAATCCTCTGAAGTCACGATGGCCTAAATAAGAATAATTGGTCCGTTTTATTCTTCACACAGATGTGACAGCAGCAATTTTTGTCTCAACTTCTGGAGTTTTTCCAGAGGAGCATTGCACGCGTACATAGGCTGTACTGCACACAGCTGAAGGAGAGCTATTTGCCTTGTGGACACCGTAGATTGGCAAGTTATTTACTACAGATGGTGACTAAGTTTCTTAAATATTACAAATGTCCCTAAGAGACCCAAAGGTGTTGTACTGGGCAGTTGGTCTCACTTATAAGTTTATATAAAAATCTGTGGCCAAACTCTGCCACCTTAAATCTGCTGAACTAAGAAAGGCCAAGTTAACTTTCTGAGTAAACAATTAGACAACTAGGCTAACCATGGGTGCCAGTAGGTTTTAGGCATTCAATGAGCAAACAAAGAACCTTGGCAGAAAGGAAACCAATAGAATTGGCCGGATGGTCACCCCAACTTTCTGCTTACTTGCAATGTCTCAATCAAAGCATAGGAAGAAGGACCGCAAGAAGAACCTGGAAGGTTCTGAACAGAAGAGACAGAAACCAGAAGGTGAGAAGGTCATGAATGCAGTGGAGTTCCAGATAGGAGATGTATAAAGAGAAAGATTCCAGAAATATGCTTAAAGTATGCTTTGCCTTTTTTCTGAGGATGAATCTGTGCTGATACAGCGCTCAAGCGCACGGCACTGAAGAGGATAATTAAGAGCTCACAACCTGAATAGTTCCCGGAGATGACATGAAGTGGACGTAGGAAATCTGGCCACTGACAGCCTCTTGTGACAACTTGTGGGGCCAAGCCCTAGCAGCAGGGCAGAGGGCACCAGGAGTGAAGCCTACTCAAGGCCAAGGAAAGAGCTAGGGAGAGACTTACAGAGGTCACACTGGTGTACAGATAGCTTACATTACCTGAAAATATAGCCCTGTTTAAAGGAAAACAATGGAGATGTTCACAGTTCCAGCATTTAAAAAAAAAGACTAGATATGACAAGAAGGAAATGGGTGTAACAGACCATACTCAAAGAATCAGAAATGAGAAAGAACATGGCACTGCAAAATAGCAATGTCGCTATAATTCACAAAACCATGCCTCACTATTCAGACTATGAAGTGATGAAAGCAAAGGAAAAGCTCAGAAGTACAAAAGCTTTTGTCGTGTATTGTATATTATTTCTTTGTGTAAGAAATAATAATATTTAAGATAAAATGCACACACTATTTCATTTTACATAATAAACGCAGAAGAAAACAATGCAGGAAAAATGTGACTATTTCCCTACACAGAGTCCAAGGGAACAGGATAGAAACACTGGGAAACTTACGCAAGGTGACGGAGAGGCAGGAAGGCCTCCTTCCGTGGAAGCTTTTGGAGCTCTGATGTTTGGATCCATGCACTGCTTCACGGAGCCTCTGAAGGGAAAAATAACCAAAATCAACTAGAATGCAGGGGCGTGCAAGATGGAATCTAAGGAAAAACAGATGAATTTTATTACAAATAATTACAACCACACTGACAGAAGTAGGGCAGAAAAGATTCAAACAACAGCTATATAGCAGTATGGCTAAAAATCAAAAAACTGTATACAAACATTACATTACAGTTTGTAAGTATGTTTTCACGAGGGTACAGCATTAAAAATATGAAATTACTTTGCACACATGCAGGGACAGAGCAACAATTAAATATTTTGAGCACCACAGGAGCCGGATTTTCACTAGAAAAGAATGCAGAGTTAAGAAAACGACAACGGGGAGACTACACAATCTGTCCTGAATCGCTGGCCTGGAATCGAAGGTGTTAGGGTGAGAGCACCGCTTTCAGGGTGCGTGCAAATGGGGCAGTGTGGAAACGCAGACTCCTGTGGGTGTGAACACCCACACCTTCCCGCAGTCCTTTAAAAATGGGCTTGGAAACAGTGAGGCCTCAGGACACTGAGAGTATTCTCCAGGGAAAATGCGGACCTGCTGGGAACATTTTGTTGTGTGAGAAATCGAGGAGGCAGGATTCCCACAGTGATGGAGAGATGTGGAAAAGACTCAGCAACCAGTCTGAAGGGAAGGATCCCACAGTCACGTTCTGGAGAATCTGAGCAATCAAATAATTTAAAAGAGTGAGAGATTATAACCTACACAAGAGACACTCATAAACCCATACTGACATGCATAAATAGTTGGAAATATAAGTCAAAGAGTTTTAAAAGGCAGCCCTTTTTGTAATTAATATCTTATTAAGTGTAATGTGAAGAAACTACAAAATCACCATTTTTCAAATATTATAATAATAACCTTTGCAAAATAACTCTGAAAAATACTACAATTAGGGGTGAAGCTATGTTGAGAAGCAAAGTATTAACATAATGTCAATTATCTCCCACAGGACACTGAATTACAAAGTACTAACTTGACCATGGAGTTGTCATCTTCACAAGAAATCAAAGGTAACAGCACTAACAATATAAAAATTAGCAGGGGATCAAGAGTTGGAAGGAGCGGGGAGCGCTGCAGGGGTGAGAGGACAGAAAGCCGGGTTCTGTCCTTGCACAAACGCCCCATGATGAATGCAACATTTATGTGCTACAAACATGCCCTGATAAAAGTATATAATCAATAAGAAAAATAAATTAACAATGAGTGATTTCTTAGGTGATGCTTTGAATAGGACATAACATTGTTTCTCAGAAACTTTTAAGGATATACTAGTACAAACCTTGTAAAATCGTTAAGGAAAATATATATTAAATGAATCTTTCTTGTCTGGCTTTATCTATTTTTTTCTAAATTATTTATTTATTTATTTAGAGGGTGGTTTGAGGCAGTCTTGCTATGCAGCTCAGACTGGCCTTGAACTCACTAGGTAGCTCAGGCTGGCCTCACACTCATGGTGATCTTCCTGCTTCAGCCTCCTGAGTGCTGGGATGACAGGCGTGAACCACCACGCCCAGCTTTCTGTCTGACTTTAGTCTACTATTGCCTTGATTCGTACTTGAGACAGACACTGTAAGTCACAAAGCTACAAATAACATCTTTCCTGGACACAGGCTTAAAAGTTCTGAAAATACAGTAACAAATGTAATCTAGCAACACAAGGAATTAATAAACCACGAGGAAGCCGAATTTCTAACAAGGTTGCAAAGTTATTTTACCCTTTGAAAAACCAATTAATTGATTTTGTTCGTGTAGATGGTGACATCTGACACAATTCATCAAGCCACACTTAGGTTGGGGCGTTTCTTTTACGTAAATTACAGTTCAAAACAACTGGGCACCACAACAGAACACTTGTTAAAACAACCAGATGGGAACCGAAGAGGAAGCGACGCTGCCTGTGCTGTAGCCCTGGGCTCTGCCGTTTCCCCTGGGCTCTGCCGTTTCCCCTGGGCTCTGCCGTTTCCCCTGGGCTCTGCCGTTTCCCGCTGGCCGCTTTCCACCAGGCCGCTGCTTCCTGGCTGAGAGCTCTGCCGCCCAGCGCTGCGGCCAACGCCGCCTCGCGCGCTCCCTGGCCTGAGCTGCGGCCAGGGAGTGTATCCTGGAGCACATAAACATGTCCAGACGCCAAGGGCACGGCCTCTTTCCAAAGGAAGCCCAGGGAGCCGGAAGGATCCAACACTCACCTGCGTTAGTCACTTTCCGATGCCTGGAAAAGGTTCCAAACCCTTACAGTTAAAGAGGGAGAGCTTTAACCAGAGGCTCACAGTATGAAGGAACTCAGTCCATAGTAGGCTGGCTCCATGAAATTAGTTTTTATATTTGTACATAAAATGTGCATATCTTCCCCTAATAAAGTGAACTTTGATTGTGGAGTGGGTATGGTATCACTGTGTTCCCTCTTCTCTCTCTCTCTCTCTCTCTCTCTCTCTCTCTCTCTCTCTCTCTCTCTCTCTCCACAGTATATAAAAGAAAAAATGTAATTGGGCTAAAACACCTTGCAGAAAGTGTTCCTGGCCCCTTCATTCTGGTCTTGGTGTGCTGACTCTGCTTGGCACTGTTTTCTCATTAGCACTTCTTCACTGATTAATTCATGCATGAGGTACGGTCTGATCTTTTGTACCAAAGTTTTTCTGTTTTAAGAAATAGGCAGTGTGAATGGCCACATAATGTATCTAAAAATATGCTCCATTTTCCAATTTTGCTCCCAAACAATGATAAACTCTTAAAACATCACTACTTTTATTTGAAGTCACCCATTTGTACATGTAAGGAATGGATTCTTACAGACTGTCCAGATTTGATCTCAAAGGCCTCCTGCACAGGAAGAAGTCATCCAGAGAGGCTTCATGAAATGCTCAAAAATAAATACAATTCAACCTTATCTCACTTAGATTTCTAATTTTTAAAATTACTGTGTTTTTTTTATTATAGCATTACTGTGTTTTTTACTGTATCTGTTTAGAGTCCTCAGGAAAAAAATGTAAAAAACTAATTCTTTTTTATAATTGAAATCATTTTAAATTGTATTCTTTTGTTTTTATACACAAGTACAACCAGACATAGTTGTAACATAGCAATCAAAATAGCTACAACCTCTTCTCTGCCCCATGGAAGAGCAGAAACTGTGTGTAGATTCTAGAATATTCTTGTCATCTTTGTTTCTTCTACATCTTTAACTATTTTGCTGCAATGAAGTTGACATTCCAAATCCATTTCAAATTATACCAAAAATCTTCAGTAGCAAAAGAGGCAGCAAGAAATCCTCAGAAATGAAAAGTTGGTCAGGAAAGACAAAAAGAGGCAACTCCAAAAAAGGAAGAAAACCCTTAATATTGTCATAGTTTGGGGTACATAAGTCTGGTAATAGAGAGGGAGCTGGAATTTAATTTGTACTCATATGTTAGTAATCGCAAGTAAGTAATCTGATCGAGTTGAGTGCATTAAATGCTGTGCAGTCTCTTTTCTGGTGTCTTCCTTGCCGGTAGTTTAATGTGAGTGAGGAGAGACTGAAAATTACACTGTTACCACTGGTATTTGTTAATGAACCCTTAAATTGGCCATTACCATCGCAGTCTATTTATGTTGCCTCCACTGCAGTGGTGCTATTATTGAAACAGACAACACAATTAATTTACTTCAGTTTTCTAACGTGTTTGGGTTAAATCCAGTTAAAATGACTGTCAAAAATAATACCATGCTCTGGACCAGCAACAAGATAACTTTACAAAAAAATCAAACGAAGAGTGCCGATTCTCAAGGGCAAAGAGGGAAGTTGGAGGAGAGGAAGGGGTGCCTTTGTTTCAACCCCATAGACAAAGAGACAAAGGGATCAGACTACAGGCATGCGGACCACTGCTGAGCCTGACTGCAAGCATAGAGCCTATGGACAAACCCTTCACTTAAGGACTGTGATGTTTTCTGAGAAATTCATTTTCTGAGAAATTCATTTTCTCTCTTTTTACCTACTAACATGCCCTGGAATACTAACTTTTATACAATAATTCATTTTTTCTTTTTCCATGCAAAATATTCATTGTGCATTGCAGCCGTAAAATAATCCCAGACTTAACCAGTTAAAAGCAAATACTCCAGCAGGACAGGAAGACATAAAACCAAATTATATTTTTATTACCAGAAGGCTTTAAATTTGTACTTTTGGTAATTTCCATTTTCAAGTACAAACTACCCATTCAACTACTGCCTCTTTTAATTATGTATTTGCCACTAAGTTTTAAGTAAAATTATGAAGCAAACGTGGTTTTACCTAGTTTACCAACAAATTTAACAAAATGTCACATTTTTATCATGAATATTTGCTCTCAAAGACAAAATAGAAAAGAGCTTTTTACAAAGAGGTCAAATCAAAGAGAACAAATCAAATTCTTGAAATTTTAGATAAAAGAGGTTTTACATTCTTCTACTGAACCAAGAGAATTCAGAAACAAAATTTTGAGGATTTTTTTCCCTTTTTTTGGCCTGTCTCCACATGGTTACATTGAACTACTTTGTATGTCAGTCTCTGAAATGGCATTGGAGCTCTGGGTGGGTGATTAGATGTGTCCCTGGTAGAAGAGCACAAGGTGAAAAGTTTGCACAATTGCGTTTACAAGGTAATTATAACGCCATTGATAAAGCCCAATCGCTTTTAATGACTAACCAATAAGGTGACCTGAACAAAATAAAGCTGGGGACAAAGTAAAAAGACCAAGCAAGTCACACCTGCTTAGACACTGTAAGATTACTTCATGCATAAGACTAATGAAGGTGGGGGTGCCTTTGGAAATCAAGATCGTTTTGTGCCACTGATCAAATGTTGGAGATTCACCCAGCCAGCTAGTTAGCTAGCCAGCTACTTGGAATAACATGCATAGAAAAATCTTTTCCCCCGAGGAAAAAATTAATAATGTTACACAGAAAGATTTTCCAGAATTTTATGTCTTCCACTCTTCTCTCTCCTGCATGTTAAATGCTAGGAAATACATATTTCACAATTCATTTCTGGATATTTCTAGAAAAGATATTTTTTCTTTTTTGATAACTGAACAAGCAGCTCATGTTCATTATAAAAGAATTAGAAAATCCAGATAATCAGGTAAGGAAATCTTTCACTTGCATATGCTCTCTGCACTCCAAAATATTCTGTTTTAAAAATTATTGTATATGTTACATATGTCTGTATTCATAATTTTCTCAAGTATCAACTAGAAATCAAAGAATATACCAGTGAAGGAAGCAAAACAAAATCTGCTGGTCCAATGAAGTTTAAATGAACAAGCCGAACAAAAATTAAAACAAAACCAATATAGTACTTTGCATGATGTTAAGTGCTACAGAGTTAAACAAAACTGGCAAAGGAGAAAAAGAATACTGAAGGCTCGATTGTAAACAGTTACCAGATGATCTTTTATTAGCTGGTCACCGAGCAGAGCCCTAAAGAACATTAGGGAGCAGAGCTGTCTGGACGTCCCCTTGAAGAGTGTTCTAGGCTACGGGCCGGGGATTTAGCTCAGTGGCTTAAGCACCTGCCTGGCAAGTGTGAGGTTGTGAGTTCAATCCCTGGTACCACAAAAAACAAAAACCCAAAAAACAAACACACAAAAAAGAGTGTTCTAGGCTAACAAAAGGGCTGACACTAGGCAACTCCCAGTGGGCAGGCAGGGGGAGAAGAAGCCAAGGTCCGGTACTCCCTGACTTCTCTTGTTATTTCCCCTTTAACTCATGGGCTACTTAGAGAGCTTGTGTTTACTTTCCAAACGTTTGGGTTTTCTTATCTCATTGCTATTGATTTCAATTTTGAGTTTTATCGTGGTATTAGATTATGATTATAAAAGAGGTTTAATATGTGTTACATTCATCTGTCATAATTTAATTCCTTTTAAATGTATTAAGGTGTATGTTATGGCTCAGAACATGACCTATCTTGTTGAATGTATTCTGTACGCTTTTAACTGTTGAGTGTATTCTATCAAAGTCAGCTCAAGTTGTTGATATTGGTCAGATGTGTTTATTTGAACTGATTTTTACATTTTAGATTATCATTTCTGAAAAACAGAAAAACTCATTTTCTATGAAAATCCATTTTACTTTCAGAATTATTCGTTTTTCCTTTGTTTTGTGTTTTACTTCTCCTGTTTTAAAATTCTGTTTTTTAAAATAGACATAGTAGAAAATATTCTAAATTTATTATTTTAAAAATTCTTCTTACCCTTAAAAATATTCTCCACTTTGAGGTTGCAGATCTATTTTTAATAGATCCGTCACTCTCTCCTTCTGCTTACTTTTTTCATGGCAGTGTTTCTCATCTTCATACATTTGCTTTTTAATGACATACTTCATTTTTTTTTTGAATCTCTGAATTTTTCCACGTATAATTACCTCAAATACATTTCTGACAGACGGCATATAGCTGGGTCTTGCTTCAGTCCCTTTGAGCTATATTTTTAAAATGAATGCTTAGTTCCTCCACTGCTAATACAGTTACTGTGAAGGCTGGATTTAGACTGATGTTTTATTGCATGACTCCATTGGTCCCACTTGCAGATTTTTGTTCCTCCTTTGAACCTCCCCCTCTTTTGAGTATTTGAATCTTTATTTATTTTTCACATAAGTTCTTAAGGGTCTCACTATGTTTTCCAGGCTGATTTCACACTGCTGATCATCGATACAATATGTAATGCAATTTAATTCTAATGTATTAGCTATAGATATATGCATTTATTTTTATTAGAGTAAAAATACATGGCTTTTAATAACTAATATGCAATTAATATTTTATCACTTTGCATAAATTGTAGAAACAGTGCAACTGTATAACTCCACTACCCAAAGAGCTGATTATCTCTACTAAGGTTTCATGCATATTACTTCTACATCATATACAGATGCATGTACACATAAGACATATATACAAAACAAATCCAATTTATATATAAGACATATATACAAAACAAATCCAATCAATTACAATTTGTGATTCACACATATAGAATTTTGTGTTTAACTGGATACTTGTCATTTCCAGTGTTCTTTTTCTCTTCCAGAGAGTACAAAGTGTAACTGATACTATTTCACTTTGGATTACCTAACTGATTTAGCTTGACTTAGTGTTTCTTAAAGAGCCAATCTACTGTTGATTTTTATTCATATATTTTGAATTTCTCTTATTGGTTGAATTTGGTGCCAGAGCTATATGACATGTTAACCTCTATTATTGCAAAAGTGTCTTTTCACCCCTGAAGTTTTCCTTGTCTTAAGTCTACCTGTCTTAAGCAATAAGACACAAATCAAGATTACTAGACATACATTAGTGTTGTAAAATGATTACTCTGTTGGAGATGTGCTTTAAATTTTATTTTAAAGAGAAAAAACCAGAATTTCAAAATCAGATGATAGCAGAGTTAACAATGATTAACACATTGCAGGCTGTTATCTTTAAATCTGTCACTCAGAGGAAAAATACAGGTATTTAATTATCCAAATAATATTGGCACAAACATTTATTTTCAGTGAATTAAGAGTAATTAACAGTATAACTACCGTCACTATCTTGCATATGTATTTGCTTTTCTCTTCCTTCTTTTCTTCTTTTCCCTTCCCAAGTTTTCTTTCTTTTTGAACAATTTCTTCACATTTCACAATGTCTACTTTACATTCTGGATCTTATTTACTCTTTTAGTTTCTCACACCAGATAGACAATGTTGCTTACACATGTGAGTCTCATTTATTTCACTTAATGAGTATGAGCTCTAGTTGCATTCATTTACCTTTAAAATCTAGTTTATTCCCTTTTATGGCTGAGTAGTACTCCATTGTGTAAAAAGACCACATCTTTTTTATCCATTCCTTGCTTGATAGGCATTTGGGTTGTTTCCAAGATCTGGCTATTACAAATGGTGCTGCTATAAACATGGGTGCACTTATATTGCTGTGCTATGATGTTTTAAATTCTTATGGGAAGATCCCAGCAGAGGCATAGATAGGTCAAATGGGACGACTAGTCTTAATTTTTTTGGAGAAATTTCCACACTGACTTCCACAGTGGTTGCACCAGTCTACACTCCCACCAACAGTGGAGAAGGATTCCTTTTTCCCCACAGCCCCTCCAGAATTTGTTATTGGTTGATTTCTTGATGGCAGCCATTCTTCCAGAGTGAGATGAAATCTCAATGCTGTTTTAATTTTTATCTCTCAAATGAGAGATAAAATGTTGAAAACATGTTGAACATTTATATATATATATATATTTGCTGTTGTGTTTCTTCATCTGAGAAGTGTGTATTCATTTCAGCTACCCTTTTTTGGACTGGGTGCTTAAATCTGGGAAGTCTGATTTTTTTTGAGCTCTTTATATGTTCGCTATATTAATCCTTTGTCTGAGGAGCAGCTGGCAAACATTTTCTCCCACATTGTGGGCTGTCTCCTCACTCTGTCGGTGGTTTCTCTTGCTGTGCACAAGCTTTTTAACAAGCTGAGATCCCGACTCTTGATTTTTAGTGACAGTTCCTGTGCGATCCGGTCTTTGTTCACAGCCTTTGCCTAAACCAACATATTCAAGAGTTTTACCTCTTCTATCTTCCAGAAGATTTAATATTTTGTTTTAATATTTAGATCTTTGATACATTCAAATTCAACGTAGTTCATGGTGAAAGATGGGTCTGATTTTAATCTTCAGCGTGTGCAAAGTCAGTTTTTCCAGCACCGTTTATTAATGAGATGATCTTTCTTCCAGTGAGTTTTTGGCATCACTGTCAAAGGTAACGTGGTTGAGTATGTCAGGAATTGTTTCTGCATCTTCTGATCTGTTCATTTGATCTTCAGGTCTGGTTTTTTTTCCCAGTACCATGCTGTTTTTATCACAGTAGCTTTATAGTATAAATTTGAGTCAGGGATTGTGGTGCTACTGCCTTGCCTTTGTTGCCCAGAATTGCCATTGCTATTTCTTTTCTGGTTCCATTAAATTTTAGGATTGTTTTCTTTATTTTGTGAAATAAGCTCTTGGAATTTTGATCAGAATTGCATTAAATCTGTATAACCATTTAGGAAGTATGACCATTTTCACTGCATTGGTCCTTCCTACCCGAGAGAATATCTTTCCATTTTCTGATATCCTCTTCCATTTCCTTTATCAGTTTTCAATGTAGAAGTAGAGTGTTGTAAGTAGTGACATCTAACAAAAATATGAGCTACAAATATCTACATTTGTTACTTAAGAAAAAGTAGCATGTAACAAAAATTGGGTGAGATAGTATTTCATTAGATCACTTTATCAAAAATATCAAAAACAGTCATTTACATAATTAATGAAGATACATACGAATGAGATATTTGTCACTACTCTCAACACATACTCACTATTTGAAATTTGCTGCCCATTTTACACTAATGTCAAGTTTCAAGTTGATCTAGTCATAAATTAAGTATGCAGTAGTCAAATATAACTTCTTATTGTACAGCACATTACATCCAATGTGCACATCAGTGCTATTGAGATTAAATCTCCCATTTTTTCATCTGTTTTATATTTATTCTATTTGTTCTCCATTCC
This sequence comes from Hydrochoerus hydrochaeris, assembly GCA_004027455.1. Lineage (NCBI taxonomy): Eukaryota > Metazoa > Chordata > Mammalia > Rodentia > Hydrochaeridae > Hydrochoerus > Hydrochoerus hydrochaeris. The sequence continues at coordinate 150,533 of PVLA01003654.1, read as the reverse complement.
TACTTCCAATATTCTGTGTCTATTATTCTTTATATCAGTAAGGACAAAATACTAATTTTATGATTATGTTGTATCTGTACAGTTATTTTTTCTCCATTGTCTTTTTTTCAGGGAATTTTGCATGCATAAATTTAACTTAAAAGAGAGTACATTAAGATATTATCACTTCACATTTTTGATATTTTTTGTAAAATTGTTCTACTACTGGCAATTCCATTAACTTTTGTTTAAGAAAGTATTTGGTTGTTTGAATTTTAAAGGATGATTTCACTAGACACAGATCCTAAGTTGGTAAAACTTTTGCTCAATGCTAAATATGTCATTCTTCTCTCTTCTTGCTTCTGAAGACACGTTCAGGGTAATCCTTACCCTCGTTCTGTAAATTAAATGTTTTCCTTCTCTGGATTCTCGAGATTCTCTCTTCTTTGATTTTTTTGCAGGTTGACTATAGTATGCTGTATATGACCCTTCAGTATTTTCCTGGAAACTCTTCTTAAACCAGGGCTTCATTTCTTTCAGCTTATGCAGCAGTCTGTTGATACAATAACAAGTTAGGGGAGTGGAGAAACCCTGATCCACCCTTGCGATGAAATCTCAATGTTTTACTGACATCACGCCTCTAACCCTGGAAACACTGCAGAAGTGAAGGAGTCTGGCCTCTGCTGCCAGGCAGCAGCCGCCACACCCTGATCTCAAGCTGGTGTCCCCGAGCTCCTGGGGCTTCAGCGTTCCTGCCCCAGAGGGCCCCGGCACTGGGCTTCACCCTGTGAGCCCTGGTTGTGGATCCATAGCTCCATGGCTGGTTTTTAAATTGCTCTGGGCTTTCCCTGTGACTCCAGTTCTCCCATAGTTGTAAAAAAAGTATTGGGTTTTAGTTCTTTTTTTTTTTTTTTCTTTTTGGATGTGTAGAAATGAAAGGAGCACTTCCAAACTCTAGTTAAACTAGAAACAGAAGTTTTATTGTTACTTAAAGATTTTGCGTATTATACTGAGGTGGGTTCGTGGACAACAACATAGGAATCCAAGCAACCGAATTGATAAATCTGGAATTTAAGTAGCTGAACTCAGGACTACTTGTATACAGACCCCACTCCGGTTCAGGGTCCAAACAAGTGGCCCCCAACTGGAAAGTTACAGAGTTTTTAAAAGAGAGAATCGCAAAAGACATAATTGTTGCAAACAATTTAGCTCGAATCTTACATTAATTTTCCATTCACACCTGTATTCTGCTTCTTTTGTTGAGCGGGTTAGTTTTTCTCCTGTGGGTACAGCTGATTCTGCCTTTCTCATGGGATTTACACCCTGAGTAATTTTCCATTTTCCTGAATTCAGGGCACTAGTTAAATGTAGGGCTCAAGATGGCATCAGTTATGCCAAGCTACAACAATACAATTCCTTTATGTCTTTTTTCTGTACATTTACTTCTGTTGACTCTTTTCTCCTTATATAAATAGATATTTTTCCTGCCCTAATTGCCAAGGACTGTAATTTTTGCCTGGAGGCTAGAATTTCTTATTGTACAGTAAGGAATTTTTGAATTATTTTAAACACTCATGTATTTTGACTTGGAGTTAAATGTTGATAGTACTAATCCTTTTGATTCTATGTTTTCTTAAGAAGAAAATTATTTTTAAAAATTCATTGCATTATACTTACATTTATTGTGACTATTTAGCAATATGAAATTATAAATATAATTATAAATAGTAAATAGTGAAGTAAATTAAGACTTGCATCATCTCATATAACTACCCTTTTGTCTCTGTTCTTGTTTTTGTGGCAAGGGAAACTAAATGTAGTCAGCATGAATCCTGTATGCATAATTGTATCACTGAGAGTACTCTCGTGCAATAGATCTCCAGACTTGTTCCTTCTACATGCATTTTCTGTCTTGTGTCTTTTTATAACTGTTATTTTGTTCTCTGTGTGTGTGTGTGTGTGTGTGTGCATTTCAGTCTTTAAAATTAGATTCTCCATGTTACTGAGGTTGTTTTTTTCTGTCTTATTTCACCTAGTATAATTTCATCTAATTGCATACGTGTGGCAAATGATAAGAACTCATTTTTTAGCACTGAATTTCTTTATCTATTCATTCCTGTTATAAACATAGTTTACTTCCATATTTTGTAGCTACTGTAAATAATGCTGTAATAAGCATGGAAATGTAGATGTCTCAAGGTAACAATTTCAGTTCTTAAAGGTATATTATACTCCAAAAATATAACTGCTGATTCATACAGTAATTCTGTTTTTAATTTCTTTAGGAATGTGTTTATTGCTTCCTATAATGGTTGTACCAATCTACATTCTTATTAACGGCATACAAGAGTTCTCTTTTTTCCATACTCTTGTGTTATGGTTTGAGTCTGGATGCCCCTCCAAAGCCTCATGCAGTCATGGTGGTGGGCTTCTAGAGTTTGCGAATGACTTGTGGTCCAGTGCTGTTATTATGGATGTGCGGGCTATACCCAACCTGAGGTGGGTAGCCTATATAGGACATAAGGAACAGAAAGAGTCTTCTCTTGCACTCTTCCCTTCTTGCTCTGTTGCTTTTGTTGTCTTTTGCCACTGTGAACAGTTGCCCCTGTGCCATACCACCCTGTCTTGGAACCAGCTGATTACAGACTGAAACATCAACAAACTGTGAGCTAAGTAAACCTTTCCTGCCTCAATTTTGGAAATCAGGTATTTTCTATCAGTAAGAAAGAAAAGTAATTATTATGACACCTTGCCAACATTTGTTACCTTTTGATATTTTGATAATAGCTCTCCTAATGAGTATGACATGAAATCTCATAATAGTTTTGATTTACATTTCCCTGGTAAATGATAAATATAGAGCACATTAAAAAATCTTTTTTTCAACCTTTGTTAATGTATCCAGAGAAACTTTGATTTTAAGGTTAATTAATTTATTCTATAATCACACAACTTGATCCAATACCCCCATGTATGCTGAGTTCTCTCAAATCTTGTTCTTGTGAATATGAATTATTTTTATCTCTGTGTGAATACCAAAATTCTTCACCCCTGACTCAATCTTTGCATTTCGCTACAGTTTCATGGAGCTTTACCCAGCATTTTGTGCGTGTCTGAAGTTAGTTAATAACTCAGTTACATTTCTCTGGATCTTTCTCTGAGTGACTATATCTGTTCTCATATTCTACCCCACAATTTCTTGCTACTGTAGTCTTCCAGAGCTCAACTCTCTGTCTTCTTCACACTATGAAGTCACCAGTTCCGCATGGGATTCAGCCCTTGTGCCATGTCTCTGATCATCAGGTTGGAGTAATAGTCAGGTTGGGGTAATAGTCGTCTGAATGCTCTCCTGCCATGCATTTTTCCAGTTTCTAATCCTAGTTCATTCTGACAGCAGTTAGTTCTTCCTGGGCTTGTGAAGATGTCGCTTCCCCACTGACAGCAGACAGCAAAACATGTGACCACCTTAGCAAATTAGGAAAATGCTGTTTGGAAACTGTAACTGTTGGTTAATTATTAACAACCAGTAAATATCAATCGTGAATCCACACCACTCACATTAATCATCTAAATATTGATGCTCTATATTGAAAAAATTATCAAAATAATTTAATATTAATGTATCTTTATAATTTGTGTGTAGTAAAGGAACTATAGAGTTAGACACCAGTCAGCAGCTGGAGCGTTTTTCTTTGCTTTTTTTTATAAACTGGAAAAATTCTAGAAATACATCTGACCTTTCCTTTTTAAAATATGAATTTATCTATTACCCACTAAGACTACTTTTTTAAGAGAGACTGTAGAATAGATTAAACCATATAGAACCTTTCCTTTTCCCAGAGAGTAAACAGAAGATTGTGTTTATCTTGTAGTTTGTTATTCAATAATGTAAGAAAAATGAGTTTTTCAAGAAGTATTTAAACCATTTTTCATCAGTTATTACACATCCACAATCATAAAATTAAAGTTATATTTTGTAATGATTTCCTACTCAAATTTAGAAAATATGTATATATTATAAGGCCCAGAGTGCTCTGAACTTACTTTTCCTATTATACAGTTCTTGAAAAAGATTAAGGGGAACCATTATTCATTCTCCACATGTTACACTTCCAATCCAGTCACCACATGTGTCAGAGTTCACATGATCCAACATTAATTTTTCAGCACAGCCAACTGCTTAACAAGAATTATGGAACTTTCTTCATTACCATTAACTTAATGTTTAAATCTAATTTTAATGTTTGTTATGTGTCTCTAAGTTATTGAAATGAGGATGAGCAAATTTGCATCATGAACCCATAAATCTTCCTAGAGTGAAAAGATTAACGGTCTAATGCAGTTTACCGAGGATGCTTTTAAGAGAATCAAAAGCCTATGCTTAAAGTTCAGGAAAGCAATTAAAGCTCATTATTAAAAGTGAAAAGACATGGTATCAGTGACTCCATGGATCAGGTCAGCATAAAGTATGAAACAGTGATTTGATACTTACTATATTGGGTACAAAAATTTATTTCCACTATCTCCTCTATTAAAATTCCAAAGAACTATAGCATTGCATGTCAGAACTAAGGACAAATCTAATATCTTACTCTAGCTGTATTGTCACTGTATTGAATAGTGTGAGGAAGAATAGATTGAATAACTGTCTGTCTTGGTTATTTTTCTGTTGTTGCTGGGACAAAATATCTGGCACACAAAGTTAAGGAAAGAAAGGTTTATGTAGATCACAGTTTGTGGAGGTTTCATTACATAATCAGCTCTTTCCAAGGCAGAGGGCACGTGATAGAGGACAACAGGTCTTGGTGGTGGAAAACAGCACAAGCGACAAAAGCAAAGGGAGGGGCATGGAGAGAAGACTTTTTCAGTCTCTTATTTAGTGTGTAGGCCACATGTATTTTGGTATAGTGCTCACACCCATAATCATGGTCCAGCATTGGACCGTGAGTCATTCATAAGCTCTAGAAGCCTGCCCCCATGAATGCATGAGGCTTTGGGGGGACATCCAGATGCAAACCATAGCACTATCCAAAAATCCACTGTAGATTTTAACAAAGCAAAAATATTTCTGAGAAAGAAAAGGTAAGAAATTCAGCCATTGGTAGATTCAGATAAAGCCTACAGTAAACATCCCTCCCAGTGCATTCTTTGTGTTTGTCATAGAAAGGCTTTCTTTTTTCAACATCTACTTATGAGTGCCACAAAATATAAAATAAATGTAATCAAAGCCATTTACAAGTTGCTATATACAAGTATCTACTTGATTGAGTAATCTTACCATCTGTGTTCACTGTCCTTACCACAAGCGGTGTCTTTGATACTCACATGTACTCATTTCTTGTCACCAGCATCAAGTAGAAAATTGACATTCCTAGTATAATAAGAGAAATAAAAATCCAAGAAATATAAACATTTTACCAGAGTTCATAGTCATAGATACCAAACCCTGTGTACCCAGCTTGCTTGTTTATGTATTTTTACTATTTTGTTAGCATATATAAATCTGACATGAGGGTAAAAGATGTTACCAAATGTAGGGAAGAATAAGACTGCCTCCTCCCCCTCTCTTCTTAGTAAGTGATGGTCTTATAGAGAGGGTATTTTCTCAATCTTTTCCTAAATGTTGACTTCAACTCATGCAAGAATTTTATTACTGGAAGCAATAAAAACACTTTTCCTAGCACCCAATATCATTTCTTGTGAATTACTTTAGTAGAGTTTACTTTGCAATTGTACTCTCTTCACTTCTTAAGTATCATTTTCAATATGGAATGTAATTCCTAGACCTTGGCTTAAAGTTTTGCAGAAACTTACCCATAGAAACCATTTTTCCTATAATGAAAACCATGTGAATTTCTTGGCTTACAAAGAAACTTTAAGAAACCATGATTCTTTAATAATATACCATAGAGAAAATGTTTCTTAAAATATGCTTTAAGATAAAAATAATCTAATTTTATAATTATGAAGATAGGAAAAAACTCTATGTGGTTAGCCTGCATCTAACTATGATAATATGATTTTCATGGAATTGGCGTCATTCACCAACCGAGACCGCGGTTATTAGATTGTCCGTCATAGGTAGGCTTTCTGTAATGTTTTAATCACGAACAGCCAGTGAATACATAAAGTATCAATTATGCTTGAAATTAAATGTTGCTGAGCTTCCTATATTAAGTGCATCTTAGGAAAGGTCACATTATATTCATAGGTCCATGGGAAAAATTCTAAAGCTACTTGGCTTATTTTTCCCCTTTGAAAGTGTGGGTGGGTACAGTTTTTCCCAATATGAGAAACTATTCAATTTCATAGATTTGGAATTTGATCCAAATCCAGAGATATTTTAATGTTTGGTAGTGATTCCACAATTTCCAACCTCTGTAAGAAATATAGGCTTAAAAGATTCTAACCAAATATATAAATAAATATTTAAAAGGTTGTAGAATAAAAACAATAACAATCCCTAGAATTTATTTTTTGCCTGAAGTTCTGAAAATGTAACTTTGAAATGTAAAGGTTTAGCTTCCCTTAATATGTGCTTGAACTTAAACATCACAGAAATAGTGTACTGGGAAAATTAGCTTGAGGTTTGGTTTTAATCACACAATTTAGAAAGTAATTCGTGAAGACTGAGGACTTCAAAACGTGGCTGTGCTGCGCTTTTCCAATTCATGTGAAACAAATGGAGACATTTTAAACACACGTCTGTTTTTCATAAGGTAGCGCATGATTTTCCCTTCTCATAGAAACCTCAGCCCATATGACGGTATTTTTAACTAATAAAATTGCAATCATCCAAAGAAATTTAGACAAGGATAAGCTAACTGAATGAATAACTTTTTTCATCTGACCCTACTTTTAACTGCAAATTAGTAAAATACGACCTGGGATTATTTTCTCATGTTTTAGACTGTTCCAACCTGTGCTTACGAGGACAGAAAAATGAATGAAAAATCTTTTCTCTCTTCCTTTATGAAGATTTGTAACAGGTAAGTGTCAAGGAATCAGGGATCTCAGGCCATTTTGAAAATCACCAATCTTCTTAGAGAAAATGAGTTTTTCCCTTTGTCATGTATCTTTCTAGACCTAATACTTACGGTTCTAAAAATGCATATACTTTTATCTAAGAAAACTACTGTGGATGTACAAAAATTTTAGAACTGTTTCTGAAATACAAAATTCCTAGGGAAGAATCTGTATGAAAACTAACATGTGGTGCTCAAAAGAACACATGGTCAGGATTTTTAAAATTGGGAAAAATGATTTTCCTTGAAAATGACAACCACAGGTGAGGGCAACGTGCAGTTCTTCTGCCCCTTCGGTGTGGCACCATGTGGCACGTCATTGGATTGAAGCAGCAGAATGTAAATGCTTTCTATAAGGAAACTGTGGACCTCAATAGTATATCAAAATTTGATTTTCCACCTTTTTTTTTGTTTCAAAAAACAGCAGAACATTTATGGTGAGCAAGACAGTGTTAACCGCTTACCAGCGCACCCCACACACCACCAGGGCAGTGCGTGTGCTCACAGACCGACTGTCCTGAGCATTGCTGGGCAGTGTCCTTGCAGCCAGTCAGTTCTCATTGGGACCATATGCACTCCAATGTCTGTTTGGGGTTTTTAGGGTGACTGGGTTTTTTGCATACATTTTATTTAGAAAGTTGTATTCACCTTTGATGTTTGTTTCTAATAAAATTTAATAAATTCTGGTTATTTTCTTTTATTAATTTCTGTTTAATTACTTATGAAAAACAACCTAAAATTTTGTGCTACAATCCATAAAAATGTTTGCCTTAAATACGTTAGGTGTAATTTTTATTCTTTTCCAGAACTCAACAATATTCTTTTAAAATACAAAACAGACACACTTGGGACACTGAGACCCAATGGGAAGGAAGCCAAAAATCTGCAAAAGAAGGAGCTGATAAGGGAGAAATGTTGGATTATAAGCAAGGAAACAAATCTGTGTTATGAAATGGAAAGACAAAAAAGACTTCTTACTGTCAACTATTCATACTAAAGAAATAACAGAACTTAAAACAAGGAACAAAACTTTAAAATATTCCAATAATGGTCAGGGATTATAATAATTCTATGGGTGATGTCAGCAGAGATGACCAACATCTAATAAACTCACCTGTAATCAGACCATAGGAAAAATATTATTATTATTATTATTTTGCCTTTTTGAGACAGGATCTTGCTATGCAGTTCAGGCTGGCCTTGAGCTCACTTTGTAGCCTAGACTGGTCTTGAACTCACAAGGATCCGCCTGCCTCAGCCTCCTTAGTGCTGGGATTACAGGCGTGAGCCACCATGCCCAGCAGGAAAAATATTCTTATAAAATAATTATGCACCTTCTGGACCAAACAACATGGACCTCGTTTATTGTTTATTCAAAACGGGGGGTTCAAAATTCATTTACAATTTAGATTAGGTCTAATAGACCAAGTAGTTGAAAAATATGGGATAACGAAATGCCAACCAGAGCATCCATCATCAATGTCTTCATCATGACGCTTAGTGGACACATACTTCATTGAAACTACACCACTCACAGAAAAAAAGGAAAGATCCATGCAACAGTGTAAAGTGTGCTGTTCAGAAAAAGACAGTAACGCAAAAAGAGCCCAGAAAGAGACTAAATACTACAGATTATAACGTTGCACTGTGCATTGAATGTTTTAAAATATGCCATACATGGAAACATTAGTAAAATGAATAAATTCGATACAATTATCATTTTTATGTTTCCTATTATATTGTCTTATTAAATTAATAAAAATACGTGATTTTTTGGTTATGTCATATTTAAATAATTGGACTGGTAATTGGTTAATAACAATGATAGCACATCTAATGCAAACCACAATAGTAATTTGAGAGCAAATAACCCTCCCTTTTTCTCATATGCTTACTGAACTTCAGTTCATGAACTTAATTGTTTCCACTGTTCTGGTCACAAACCAAATTGGACATGAACCAAACCAAATTCAATAGATAAGTTCAATGCTGACCTTGTGGGAAAATGTAATTTGGCTCTCTGCCAATTTGGTTTGCAATCAGAATCATAGAAAGAATTAAATTTGTCAACTGAAGTATGATTGTATTTTCTCCCATATCATACCAATACATATGCTTCTTTACACTTTTATGCTACCTTAATTTATTCTTTACAGTGTACATCCATATAATTATGTATTTCTTCTCTTTGAATATCAAGAATGGGTTTTTTCCATTTTTTGTTTGCTTTGTAAAACTTCTGTTGTGACTGAATATTCCAAGTAGTATATGACAATGACCAGTTAAAATCTAAATGCTCTAAAGCTTGAGCAATAGGTAAAATTAGTGACTTTGCGAATTCCTTAGATACTAGAGAGAAAGGGGGAAAGATCAGTGTTTGAAGTTTGCATTAAAACACCAATGAAAATCAGTAAGTGTTCAGTTCGCAAAACTTACCACTGTAATTGTGCAAGACCAAGGTAATACTAGTTGACCTGTTGATTCAGTTCTGCTTTCAGTTATAACAATGCCTTAACTGGAAAATTGCAAAATAATGTTGTCATGCAAGACTTCCAAGAGTACATCTGTTTCTAATGTACAGTGCATAATCTAATGATGAGACACTCCAGTGGCCTACCTACTGCAAATCTCAGTTGTTAAATATGTCTGGAGCAAGACGTCTTGAAATAGTAGGCTTTTTTTTTTTTTGGTACATTAATTTCCTCACACTCGGAAGCAGAAATGTAATTCTAGCTGTCACATTGTGTAAAACTCTGTTTACTTTAAAATGCTATTTACAGTTTAAATGTCTTGTTCAAACTGATTAACTATAGTGGGATTTAAAACTTTTATAAAACCTATTTATTATGGCTAATATTTTGGAATTTTCTTTCCCTTCAGACTACAACTTAGGAAATCTGATCTAACTGGCATTAGAATTCAGGACTCTGTGGCTAATTTTGAAAAATATAAACCAACAGTTTTCTAGAAAGAATGAAAATTTACAGTGTAAACCACAACTTGGTGTACAGCTTGGACTGTAATCATAGGAGCCTATTTTTCTCTGGGACATTGTTATGGAGAGCCAGAGCCAAAACCATCACCCCTATGTGGTGTCCCTAAAGTGATTACCAAACACTTTCTGCATTTATTATTCAACTTGGATACCCATATGCCTGCTAGCTAGACTGATATCAAGCCAAAGTTTTTCAGGACATAACATCTAACATAACATTACATGTACTTAAATGTGATTGCCCCGTTTAGAGCTAGTCTAACCAATATTCCAAGGAGACAAGAAACGCTGAGTGGCAATCCCGTATTTTACCAGGAAGGTAAGGTAATTTAAGGGACTATAAGTAGGAAAACTTATTTAAAATTGTTAAAGTGCTGTTATCAACCATCATTTCAGTTATGGAAAGACAGCATCTTGAAACAATTAACTACCCTCTTCAGTTAAGACGTCAAATAACTCCTACATATAAGTTGAGCGATCTTCTGGAGTCTAACGCACACTCCCCAGTGAGGTCCTGCACTTCTCGCAATGGGTAACTGAGGTATAAGGAGCACTCTCCAGCATAAGGTAAGGAATTTGAAGAGAGCTTTAAAATTTCACTGCTTCATATAACTGTGACATAATCTTGTAAGGGAAGTGTGAGAATTTTTAATTCTTAAGTCACTGAAGACCATGGCCATGAGAAGTTTCTCAAGAAACATTGTGGAGATGATGAACACAGTACCCCAAAATTTCATTTTATCATTATTCTCTAATCCTGGCCCAACTCCCCTATTTTGAAAGGCATCATAATTGTGACTTTTTTATATTATGACTTCACAAATCCCTGTAACTAATATTTCTTTCTGAGCTGGCCCAAACATTTAATAATCTCTTGTCCCTGACTTCGGTCTATCAAGTGCATAGGAAATGAATGTAAATTATAAGTCATGATTAAATTCTTACCTTAGAAATCAAACTTTGCGAGGAAAATACACAACAAATAGTTCCTTCGAGTGTAAATTATTTTTTGGTAAATCTTATGTGGATGACTGCTATAAAAATGACTATACAAAAAAGAATACAACTGTGGGATATTTTTGGCTGTTTTGGTATCAGTTTTATATTTTCTTCTATTTGTTTAAATTTTATTTTTGTTGGAACATGTTTGCAGCAAATAAAAATTACATCATCTTGGGGAGTTGATACATGAATATAACACATCTTAATTTCTTTTTCATTCCCACTTTTCTCTCCCTTCTTGGTCTCCTTCCCATTTGCAGAAGATCTATCACCCTGTTTCTTAATATATATCTCTTATTTGGTCCTTTGTTTATATTTTTGATTTTTCATATAAAAGAAACCATTGATATTTAAGCTTATGTGTTGGATTTAAATCACTCAACATTTTGGTCTCAATGAAGTTTTGATTGAATATTTTTGTCAGAAGTTGAAAATTCAACCCAACAGATAATTGTTAACGACTATGTTTTGGGAACTTTTGTAAGTAGGTAAGATAAATCTGTCAACAAAGACAAGTGTGATTTCCTTTTTTTTTGCTATATTCTAGTAGAGAGAAAAAAAATTATAACCATGATAAGAAAGCTATTAAATTGGCAAAAAATTTTAAAAAGTACTATATGCAAAACAGAAAAGCTTTAATGCAATATCCAAAGGAGTGGAAAGAAAGCAGGGTACAGGTTACCATCTAAACTACAGCAGACTGAGCAACTGCTGTGCAGATAGCGGTACACGGTAACTAACCATTGCTAATTGCTTATTATTTAGTTTTAAAATTCTGTATCATCTTGGTTTTTTTAATTAGAAAATATATTTTAACAAAGTAGAGTGGATAGTCCCACTTTCTCATGAAAATACCATTTAAAGCAAAGTCTTGAAGATTTCAGAGTTATCTAAATTATTATATTTGGAAAGGAAATTTTCAGGTAGAAGGAACAGCTAAAGCCACAGAAGACAAGAGACAGACAAGGAAGTAGAGGACGCATGCAGTACCCGGCAGGTACGAGACAGGCAGATGTGGCAGGAAGGAAATTCAGAGCACTGAACTGTTGAAGGCCTGTGTTTCCTCCCTGAATAAAGTCCGAAACAGTTTTAGAGCAGAAAGCAGCCAAGTGCTATGGTACAGCTCATGTTTTCCAAAGAGCACTTGGGTTACTGTGTTGAAGGGGCTCCTGAACAGCAGGTGGAGAGCTGGGAAGGCCACTCCAGCGGCACTAAAGTGACACAGGTGAAAAATGACAGTGGCTCACACCAGAGTGACGGCCAGGGGAGTGCAGTCAGGCCTGAGATGGGTCGCAAACGCTGACCCAACCAAATCTCCTATGGACCGGATGCGAGCCATGAGGTGACTGCAGGGCAGCGTTGAGCTGAACAGTAGGAATGCGGGTCCCTTTGCTAAACTGCTGAAGGCTATGGCTGGTTTAGCATGGAGGACACAGACAAGGCCTCTTGATGAAGGAAGATGCAGTAATCAGCACTGTCAGATGTACAGGATACAAAATATTCTAAGAACAAGAGCTGAGCCAAATGAAGCTAGCAAAATGAAGCTGTAGCCAGCCTCAGAAATACCAGTTTTTGGTGAAATAGTCCTGGAGGGAGAGGCCAAGATAAGCAGATTTGAGAGTCTGCAGGAAAAGAGAAATTGGTGATTATACACATAGATGTCTCTTCTGAAAGTTTTATTGTAAAAAGGAGCAAAGAAATGTGATGGTAGTTCTCAAGGCAAGTGGGAATAAATTTTTGTTTAAGATAAGAGAAATAACAGCAAAAAATAATGAATGCAAGGGAAAATAACATCAGATAGAAGGGGAAACTTCTGAACAAATGCTTGATAACTAATGTGCGAGTTGAAGGATGATACTGAGACAGGAGCTTGGAAGGAGCAGTGTGCTGGCCCAGGCTCCGTGAGGGGACCAAGGCTCTCAGCACCTCAGGTGTCCTCATGAATCGCTGTAAATGGTGCAGGTGGAGAATGAGGATGGGGGAGGGGGTCTTAGGCAAGATACAAGGGTATTAAGGTTCTTGGAGACAGTGCATGAATAAATGAACAAGTGATGTGTCACGTAATTTGCCTTACAAACTGTTTGAACATTGCTGGAAAAGTTGTCACTAGTTTTTGAACTCCATCCTATAGGTCAAGGATTGTCTTAATTACTTTTCTCTCATTGCTGAGGCAAAATGCCTGATGCCCCAAGTTAGGGAAGCAAAGGTTTATTTAGCTTACAGTTTTTGGAGGTTTCAGTCTATAATCAGCTGGCTCCAGGGCAGGGTAGCATGGCACTGAGACAATACTTCAAGGCAGCAGCCAGAGCAAACAGGAGAAAATAAGCCTCTTCTTGTCCCTTGTATTGTACACAACCCCACCCCACTTCAGGGCAGATACAGCGCTCACAAAATCTCCCTGCCCTCCTTTGCAGAGGATGAGGATATTTGCAAAGTAAGAGCCCTGGCTCCCTGCTGAGGCTCTCAGTTAACCTTCTAAACTTCTCAAAACTTACACAATGCATTAACCCTAACAAGGGTCTCTGAGGAGCCTAACTTTACAACTGCATGAGAGTCTGAATTTTTAAACCTTTCTATTTTATTATAGAAAATTTCAAATGTACACCCAGTAGAGGAAATAATATAGTGAGAGTACAGTACTATAACATGACGGCACCATCATCGGCTTATCAACACAATCATTAACTCAAGGCCAATTCTTCAAGTAACTATCCTCTCTCCTTAATTTAAAGCCATATATAATATATATTGTGCAAATATACATATATATGGAGACTCTGAATATTCTATATAGAGAGAATGTATTATATGTAAATCAAATGATATATACAAAGTAAGAATATGAATATGTATATCTTATATATCATTTTATTTAAAAGCAAAGTTTTCCATAGGTATCTCTAGATGACAGGAATTTAGCTATATAAGCATTCCATAACCACGTGCTTAAAATATAATAGCAATAATTTTCATCCCGAAATATCCACTTGCTCACATTTCACCAATTTATTTTCTTCAATTGCAATCTAGTTTACACAGGAACTTGGCATATGCATAATTTGATTTTCAAGTGTCGTTAATTCTACAGGTTTTTTTAATCCATCTCATTACATTTCCTTGCCATTTCCATCAGTATTGTTGGAGAAACTGCATCATCTTACATGGTGTGCCATGTGAATTTTGCTGATTGCACATCATGGTGAATTTAAAATGTGCTTCTGTCTACTTTATTTTTAAAATAAATTTATAGATAAACGTAGTGATTTAATCATACTTACATTTGATTATTAGACCAATTAGTTTTCATAGAGGATGCTGTATGATCAAGTCAGAAATTACAAAATAAAGCAGGAATTCTCTCTCTCATAGATGTTTTCAGCCATCTGTGATAATTGCTGAGATCCATTAATTTAATAGGAGTTATAAAATTGTCATTTCTTACTCACTTACTAGATGAAATAATCCAATAGTGTAAAATATAAACATACAAATTAGTTTCTCACCCTGAGTGTGTTTCATAGAGCAAAAAGTCTGGTTTTCCAGTCCGTGAAAGTTTTCTGAATGATGGGGAGTCTTCTTGGCCTCTGCATGGCTCATCTGCCAGTACTCAACCTGGAAGTGTTCTACGCACCCGGTGTAAAACCTTGGTGCATTTAAATCCATTCTAGTATTTCTAATAATTCACAAATTTCCACTCCAATTGGTGTAAAGCCATTCGAATTTGCTTCTGGGTCCATGTGACCTGTGTCCTTTCTGAATCAAATTATAGTTTTTAAACATAGAAGTAATAATATTGCAAATTTCATGCAATTTGTTACATGATGGTTACAATTATGGTATACTGTTATGTTTAATTGATATGCTTAATATTTTTCTATTGGTTTTTTTTTTTAAATTTTAGAACAGACATATGCAGATTACAGCCAGCTGAGCTCTTGGTTCTGAAATTTCAGTTTTTGTGGAACACAGCCATACCTGTTCATTTATAGATTGTCTGTGATTGCTTCACACAAGAATAAAATAGTAGCAATAAAGACAAAACAGTCCATAGACAGGCCTGAAATGTTTACTATCTGGACCTTTACAGAAGTTTTTTGTTCTAGCCTAGGAAATCAACATAACAGTAAATTGTGCTGTTTTTGGAGGGGAGAGTGTTCACCAATTTGCTTGATGCAAACATTCTCACTATGCTGATTTCAGGCATGATTCCAACATGACATCACTGAAGACATAAATAACTAACTTGGCTACATCTACAGTGACCTGAGCAATGGAGAATACTCTCTTGAAAAGGAGGTACTGGTGAATTGAAGAAAATCCTACAGGTATGTGACTTTTGTAATCATGTTTTTACCAGTTGTTTTCCATGTGCACTTCCCCGTCACTGCAAGAACAAATGGCTTTCCAGAGTCACATTAGAAGCAATGGCACAAAGATGAGATTTCCACCTTTCGCATAAGTGGCAAACATGAAATTTACCAAGGGATCCGTGCCTTCTGAGGTCAGCCACAGCCTCGCCGTCCTTTTCATTGGGAAATGGCAAGTGAATTAGTTGTAATGGAATATGAGATAGGCCTTCAAGCTATTTCTCATCTAATATCCCACAGATACGTACATGTATATTTTCTTTCTTGTGTGCAATATACTTCAGTTTTTATCGAGAATTTCGTATGCATCAATTTGAGGTGACCCCGAAGGCCCATGTGTTAACAGTGGGTGTCCCCAGCTTGGCAGCTGGGAACCAGAAACCGTAAGCAGTGAGCCATCAAGGTCTCCAGGTCATGGGCTGAAGCTTTAGACGCTTCTGTGCTTCCGACCCCTTTCTGCTTCCTCCTTGGCATCCCAGCCGTGAGGTGAGGAGCTCTGCTCCATCCGTGTCCTATATATGATGTGCTGCCTACCCACAGGCCCAGAATTTATGGGGTCAGCCCACTCAGGACAGAAACTTCTGCAACCATAAGCAAAAATACACTTTCTCTATTTATGAATCAATTATCTCAGACATTTTGTTACAGTAAAGGAATGCTGACTAACACACTTCCAAAATTACTTTTTAACTATTTAAGCTTTTCTTGCTATAATTAGAATACCACTCACAGTTTCTATATTTAAACATAAGCCAGGTAAATATTATTCGAGGAAGCAGACAGTGCGCTGAATATTATGGAAAAACAGAACACAGTTAGAATTTGCCACGGGGAGTGTGCTTCAGATTTACCATAGGCACAAGAGGTTTTCTGAGTCTAGCCTAATATTCTTGTTAAGTAGCTTTTAATTGAAAGATTTTGGCTGAGAGAATTGCAGTTTCTTCCCTGGTTACATTGTTAGTAACATTCATCTGACAAAGTATAACAAACTTCCCCACATCATGGTTTGTGATTCAGGAAAATCCAGGGCAATACCTCCTTTCTCAGGATCCAACAAAGTAATTTCCTTTGATTGAAAACCAGAGTGAGCCAGACAGTCCATGTGGCCAGCGAAGAACTTAAGGCAGGGAGATGCTCGAATCTTCCCAGAGTCTGGTATTCAGTCCAGCACCTGAAAAGAAATTATCCACGTACAAAGGAATTACCATGTGAATGGTGTTTCTGCACAATTTCTGCATATGTTGCCTTGCATTTTTATCAAGACCACAAACAGGAACCAGCGTGAGAAAGCAGGTGCCTTTTCCCCCGCATCTTTTGAACATCGGCGTTTCCCAGCAGTTAGCTGCGTTGGATAATGGCCCGGCCACAGAAGCATTTTGATTTGGATCCAAACTCCTCACCCAGAAGCAGCTTTTTGTTGTATATTTTAAACTTGCAGCTTTTGATCCAGATTCATTATATGGTAGATCATTTAAATAAGAAGGCCAGGAGCTGATTGAGAAGAAACTTCATAAGATATTGGAGTCTCAAAGAATATTATAGCTCAGAGGAATTTCTTTTTTTGGAAGCAAATTTGGATCCCACCTACAGAGTCGAAGCCACTAATTATTAAGCACGGCATTACATATTAAAATGATAAGATCAGGGTGACAGCACATTGTAAGAGGCTTCAGACTGATTTCCACCCTAATGACGATGATAAAATGGGACCGGATGGAAATTGCTGCTGCTTTCAGCTGAAAATGTGAAAGAGCTGTGGCCTGATGCCTGGTTTAGAGAACTGCGGCTCGCTCAGCGGCCCTCCTAGCGAAGGAAGCCGGCTCTGCGATGCAGGGCTGAGCTGTCATTCCACGCAGCAAGCAGAGGGCCGCTGCTAACCGGCACAGCGGGTTGAGGACGCTGTGGTGCTTCGCCACGGGAGGCGCGGGCTGACTCTGGCGCTGTTCACAGGTGAAAATTGGTTTAGCAGTCTTGGTTGGTCCCTGGTGGACAGTTGTCCTTGTCCTAGACCTCGTCAGATGTCGTCCTAATTTTCTGCACAGGAGAGGCTCCAGACTGCCAGGGCAGGAGAGCCACTTATTGGCAAAGTGGGCTTAGCAGAGTTGAAGGAGGAAATGGGCTCACTGCCTGCCTCCTTGCATTGTGTTTGCTGTCAGTATCTCACTCTCACAAGCAGGAAAATCCACTCAGGGCAGCAAAAGAAAGGCAATAAAGAAGGCCAATTTCCTTTCGGCTAAGCCTACCTCCCCGAAGAGCTGAGTGAGCTTAGCACTAACTTATTAAACAGGGTGCACTCCAGTGCAACAAGCCCTCAGTGGAGAAGCAGAAATCCAGGAGCTTAAGGGTTCAATAGCTTCGAGAAAAATGAATGCATTTCCTAGAACAGTTGTGTAAGATCAATTCTGTTGTGTACCTCAGCTCATTCTAACGCACATGCTCTTAACAATGAAAGAATGAGTGTGATGACATTCATAATTTTATTAGGATGTGTTGTGTATTTTAGGAGACAATTGTTTCCGCCTAGAGTGTCTTTCCTTTAAGAGAAGTTCATTTAATGTGCTTCCCCATGGGGGCAAAATCATGAGAAATAACACGAAAGAAACTGAAAATAAATGAAATGCTGATCCAAAAACCTAGTAAAAATGTAACAATAAGCAATTCAAATGGGAAATAAGAGGAAATTATGTAAGTAGATAACACTCTTTTTTGTAACTCAGAAAATAGCAAAGGCCATACAGTAATTATACAGGGGGAAGAAACTCTCAACCTACTAGATGTACGGTATGAGTTTGTGTTTTCTTAAATGGAAGAATGAATTTTAAAGCTTAAGAGAAGAATGTATCTTCTGTCTGAGAGAGAGACAGAAGAGATCCCAAGTGCGTTGCCAAAGACTCTGACTTTTCCAGGGATTTTTATAGAGTAAAACTGCAAAGTGAGGAGGGTCTAAGTGGGGAAAACATGGGGCCTCTCAAGGTGGGCATGAGGTGGGACAGAACTATGGTCACCCAGTGAGGTTAATTACTCGGGTAAAACTGATTAAACTGGGGACAAAGGGGAAGTGAGTCGGGCAGTAAGCGGGCAGCTTAAAGAACAGTGAATCCTCCTGCAGGGGATGGTGCTGGTGACTCCCGACATCCTCAGGGTGACAGAGATCTAGTTAGAGTATCAATTCCTGATGTTTAGTCTTAGGAGGTATGTGGGTACACTTGATTTATCTGTTGTCTGGAGGTCTGGCCCGCAGTGGAGGTGTCTGTCTCCCCCAGAGCTGCAAGGTTCCTGGTCTTCTGCACTGGCTCCTTCGAGGCCCAGTCCTGCCTGACTGCCTGTCATATTTCTATCTAACGCAGTTGCCTGTGACACTAACAGAAACTGAAGCTCTGCGAGATGCATGAAGTGAATGACTCAGATATTTGGAAGAAGTATCGTATGAACAACAACAGCAAAGGAAGATTTAACATGCTGATAAAAGATGTTTAAGTGACAAAGGAAAATGGAAACTAAAATGCAAAGATTGTCTGGAAATTTTAGACTATTCATATATTTCAATTTTCATAATCATTATTATTTTCTTATTTAATATACTCCTTCATTGATTCTGCTTTCCATGAAACATTCCTCCTCGGCCATTTATTTTTACTTCCAACCAATGCAGTGAGTAGTTAATATTCATTATGAAAAATATTCAGTAGTCAAGCACTTTCACAGAAGATTCAAATAGAAGATGAGAGATTTAAAAATGAAACATTAAAGGAGAAAATAGAAGAAAAGTTCAAGTGCAAAGAAGATTGTGTTGCCTAAAGGTGGTGGGTGGATGGACTAAGTCCACATGTCTCTTGTGTGGAAATTGACCTCATCCTCTCTATTGTTGGAGTGAGGAAGTTAATGTCATCCTTTCTCCCATGCTAGGGAGGCTTCTGTGTTCCTGGTCTGTTGGTCTAACAGTTCTCAAAGTCCTGGGTTTACCTTGGTCTCATTCTCTGTTATGTGCTCACTGTTGGGTCCATTGGAATCTAATTTAGCTTTTATGTGATACTTTTGCAGTACCTTGGTCCACGGTGAACTCTTCCTCCCTAAAAGAATGATTGTTTCTCATAAAGAATTATACATCCAGGCCTGGGAGTGCAGCTCACTGTAGATCTGTCTACTTAACTTCCTAAGATTAGGAATTCCACCTGGGTTTTTGTCCAGTCTCTCCAAATAAACTTAAGATTAAATGAAAGAACTTGAATGTGTGGAGTAATTTCTAATGACACTCGATATATATATATATATATATAATATTTAATATACATATTATGAGATTATATATTAGATGTGTATAAATACTATATAATTACATATAAACATTTTTCTTCTGACTTTACATATTGATATTCCAGAATGTCCTAGCATGTTACCTTCCCAATGAGTAGCCTAATAAATGTTTTCAAATGAATACCCACCATCCAATTATCATAACTTCTTTTTCTTTGTTAGCAGAATATCCTTTTTAATTCTAAATGTGATGTTTAGAAATTTTCCCAAAATTTAAATGGAACATGAAACAGAATCTTTTAATTCTCCCTTGTTAATCTAATAATGACAAATTTGGAAAGTAATGAGACTGTATTTTGAGTTTAAAATATACTGTGTAATACTTTTAAATTATGAAATGATTCAAATGTACTTTTAGACTTAAAATAAACTGTGATGGATTTGGAATTCTTTATTACTCCAAGAACTTTTCTACACAAAGTATAAGAGCAGTTTTTATTTAATTTTAGGCAAAATAGTAAGTCCAATTAGAAACCTTTATATACCAAAGTGCTTGGAAGGACACTTCAGGCTAACTATACCCAAATCTGAGTTATCTCCACCTTGAGACTTTAACACCCTCTCACTCCATGTCGGTGGGATTTGGTCCAATTTCTCTCCTCTGGTACAAGTGATTGTGAGTAGAAAGCAGTCATAAGCAGGGTGATTGCCAATAGAAGGGTAGTTGGCTGGAATAAAAGAATGGCAAAAAAAGCAGAAGGAAGAAACTCAAGGAGAAAACAACCATTGACAACACACTCTGGGAGAATAATCCCCAAGTTCAGCTGAGAGGCATAGACCTAGGCAGAGACCAGGTTGAAGGTGACATATAATTCTGTCTATGGCTAGCGCCCGATTAGCAGAGAGGGTTTCACTCAAGAATCTGCCACCAGAACAAAGCAAAGCTCAGCAGCAATGATCTGAGCTATCATTTCTGCAAAATGAGGACCAATAAATACAAATCAACATTATTTTCTGGTCAAAATTACTAACCACTGTCCTGTGGCACAAATGGATGGTATGGAGGAGCCAGACTGAGCCTGAGGTAGCTGGAACTCACAAGGAAAAGTACTTTTTCTACCTGTGCAAAGAATGATTCCAGAGAAAGCGGTAAAATGAAAGCTTAAGAAAACTGTTTACCATCCTCAGTAGTATTCAAGTGAATACAACTTCGGTGAAAATATTGATAATTTTTAATTTTTGCATTTGTTCCTAGATGTGAATGCAAGCATGGGTATTTTGGATCAAGGCACATGGTTACCACTTAGCTGATAACCGCCTCCGTTCCCCACATGCCACTCACTGCCTTCCCTTCTGGGGAGCGGTGCAATGGGACGGATACGGAGAAACCGATGTGTGCAGGAATCGTTCAACAGGACAGTTCTGAGACCAGGAACCTGGGAGTTAACACAGGTGCTGTTTTCTCCCTCCAGAGACAACAGAGGAACTTCCCCACCTAGAGTCAGAATAATCTCCTTCGAGGGAGCGGTCCCTTGATTCTTACCTCTCGGCGTGTCCATAAATATCTCCTGAAGAGGGATAAGACAAATGTCTCCAGGTGTATGGTCCCCAGAAGTTACCCAAAGATCCTGGCTTCATATCCTGGTGGAATGTAAATATACATAAGTATTATTTTGAAAAACTCCAAAGACATCATGAGATAAAATTCAGAAGACTGATACAAGATTCCTGTCCACACATGAAAACGCAGCTTTACCCATATTCCAAATCCTTTAACTGTTAGCAGAAGAGAAACTTGCTCGCAGTCATAGATTGGTACATGAACAAAATTAAATTCTGAAGATAAATGAGGAATCTCACCTTGATGAAGGACAAAACAAAGGCAAGAAAATGTTCACCGTTGCTACTACCAAAGTCCTGAAAGTAGTGAAATGTTCCACGGCTTTTGACATGCTATGCACAATGTCTACTTAGGAACGTCCTCAGCTGTGGGACAAAGACAGGTCATCCATGATGAGACAGTGAATACGTTCCTGGAAGGGTGAAAGTGGCAGTAGCTCCGCTGTGGGTCTGGGAAGCCACCAGAGTCCCCTGTTATAGAAGCATGAGTCGGAGCGAGTCACAGGCCCTTACCTTTGCTAGGAGGAGGTTGTTTCTGCATGTAGAAGCAGAACTCCACACGTGAGGAGAGTTCGGGCATATGTCAGGGTGCAATCAGTCCACTGGGGTGGAATCGCAGAGTTTCATCAGCACAGGCGCTGGACACGAAGCTAGAAACATGATGCAGTCTGGCTACTGCGAACGCTCACATGGAAGCAGGTTTTTGCGATGCATCCGCAGAGCAGGACTGGGTTTGAGAGACATCAAGCAAAAGCGTGATCTGCTGGAAATTTTTCTTCTTTCTCTGGTGTAACAGTCTGTGATTTGACTTTGGCTGTAATAAAGGTTCAGTCCATCTAGATCTTTTTAATCAAATTTAATGGTTTAAGAAAATATCCTAGCTTTGAAATATGTTAAATAGATAGTACGGCCCTTTGGTGATTTAACAACTTTTCAGTTTTACAGTGTTTATACAAACCATTGTTTTTTGCTTTCTTTAAGTATTGAGTGAATTACATGAAATAGCTAATATTATTGCAAAATAATCTCTGTGCTCGATCAGTAAATTTAGATTAGGCAAGGTTAAGGGATGATGCTTAGTGAGTTAGTAACTGAATTCAGGTTCAAATTAGCGATATTTTCAACTTTTGATGGGTTTATCGGTATGTAATCCAGGGTAAATTGAAGAATGGTTATGTTTTATGCCGTACAGTGCCTAGTCCAGCTCTGGGTATATGGGCTTGGTGAATGCGAATGTCCTATAAATCACAAGCTAATGGCTAGAGAAGTTGACAAAAAGTAACTGAGGGCTCTTTGAGGAATATTCAGCAGTATGCAAGTAATGACAACAAAATTTAACTTTTCTAGAAGTCACTAACCTCTTAAGAAAGGCAGAAATATGTAAATAATTAGTAGTGCAGAGCTGTTTGAAGCTGTCTGAAAGTTATCAAACGGGTAATTAGCAGCAACCTTAGGAGGTCAGGGTTAACATTGGAATTTGGGAATATTATCACTGAATAGAGCAGGAACTGTTCATCCCCTGTAACAGGAGAGAAGAAGGAAAAATAGACAGACATCTTTTAGGGTTAAAAGGCAGAAAGCAGAGACCTTTTTTTTTTTTTTCAGATGGCTTTATTATTTTTCAAAGCAGTTCGAGGTAGGTTAAGAGATGAGTTAATGGGAATCCTAAGAAGGACAGTTAGGTAGAAGCTGTAGAAAATGGGAAAGCAAAACTTAGAGAAAAGGCACCAATAAAGTTAAAAATCATTTTGTGATTTTTCTCAGAAGCACACAAATAGGGATAAAGGGGTGGACAGCTGGGATTTTAACAACTGGCATATGGTGAGGAAGCTGTGACAGACAGATAACGGGTAACTACAGGTCAGAATGCAGATAAGATTTTTTAAAAAGAAAAAGCTGCTTGATGTCACTTACGAATTTTTGTAAGGGGTAATTTTGTTCCCCAGTGGACATGTCACAATGTCTGGGATTTTTTGATTGTCTCAGTTTGGAAAGGGGCCCTGTTACAGAAGTGAAACTCAGGGACATTGCTACATGCCTTCAGTACACATGAGAGCCATACCACAAAGGTTGCACTGAAATAGAGAAGTGAAACAGATCAGGAATCAAGCAGAGATAGAAGGGAAAATAAGAGGATCAAAGCACCCAGTCTCCTGGGAGGTTGAAAAGCAGAAGTATGTCAAACGGGAAGGGGAGGGAGACAGAGAATCAAAAGGGGAAGATAGAGAGGGGAGACAGAGTGGAATTGAAAGGGAGAGAGGAAGTCCTGTCCTAGTAGCAGTTATGCTGTTACTGTGATATGCAACATCTCAGAGTTGGAGCACTTGGAGGTGACGAGGTGTGTGTGACCACCCTGCAGGACAGCCCAACTAGAGATCACCAGAGATGAATAATTCAAGATCACTTACCTCACCCAGATCAATAACTAGGTAGGGAGAGTGCAGAAGACAGCAGTGTGACAGCTAAAATCTTCAGAGAAGGAGGGGCTGGGAGAGAAACTGTAACTCAACAGACTATATATAAAGTCAACATGAGCAAAACATGGTTCATCTCCAGAAAACTTCACTGAGTGGTGTCTTCTTGTATTTCATGAAATGAATTATCAATCATAAGAACAGAAATTAGTAAACATGGGAGAAAAAGAAGATACTTGAAAACTGGCAGAAAGCGAAACATTGCTAGGTAG
This sequence comes from Hydrochoerus hydrochaeris, assembly GCA_004027455.1. NCBI lineage: Eukaryota > Metazoa > Chordata > Mammalia > Rodentia > Hydrochaeridae > Hydrochoerus > Hydrochoerus hydrochaeris. Next base: position 126,605 of record PVLA01003654.1, on the reverse strand, counting down.
TTACCTCATATAGCCCTGAGCCAGAACCTCAATAGTCACTGCATTTGAAATTATTTAAGATCTTGTAAAAACTTAGGGACAAATTAGCCTATCTGAACTTATATCATGAATGACTTCCAATCTAAACAGATAAGAATACAGGGTAACAATACATATACAACATAGGACATTGAGAAGAAAAGGGCCGTATTTTGAAAGGCTAACTGTGTTATAAAATTTTGCAGCAAATGTAAAACTAAAATTTTCATGAAATTATATTATTGAGGGACATAAAGTTCAATTTTTAAAGATGAAATTTCACAGGCAATTCATTACATTTTTGGAGTAGAGTGATCCCTAAACTATTTGACATTCCTCTTTTGGAGGCATCTAATGATCAAGCTGATAATCTTAAGGAAGTAGCTGAAGATGAAACCCTTCACTAAAGTCAGTCAGGTCTACAATTTATTGCCATTTATCACCTCCAATCCCAAACCCATCCAGTATAATAACAATGAGTATGTGCTCAAAAAGTGAAAGTCCTCATTATATTTATGCATGCAACATTAGCTACCAATGATTCAGAAGAATACAGAATATACATGATCTGTCCATTCTTCACTTCATCATTGAATCATCTACTACAGGAGAGACTGGAAAATTCAGAGTGAAGATTCAATAGTCCTCTGATTAAATACCAAGTTACATTATTTACTTCATGGCAAAATTACTTATATTTACAATGTTTGAGTGATTGGTGTCTCTGTATCCTGCAGTAGTTCATAAGAGCACACATAGCCTTTTGTTCCATAATTTTCTCTATAACAATAGTAACCAACAAAGCAATTTTGTGCCTTTTCTTTTTGTAACTTTCACAAAATTGTAAATTCTGCAAAATTATCATTGTATTCTTGGAAGCTATGCTGTAAGCAACATGCTTGGTTCCTTTCAGCTCCTATTCCCACTTGCAATGTAGAGCATGAAAGAGTTTGGTAAAGATTTTGGAATTGAGGCCAAAAATATACCCACTGTTCCACCAGCCAAGCAGAGGAATATATAGATGAAATAGTCAAGGTATTTCCTAAGGAACAGACATTTACACAGATTCAATCATTGCTTCATTTTATCTATAAGTGGAAAATACACATTTTTCTCTAAAACTGAAAGTAAGTTATAGAGAAACTCAGTAGCTGTTTATATAAAGTGACCTTATAATACTAACAGGCCAGTTCCCTGCCCCTGGGTGGGTGCAGCACTCACACCACCAATCCCAGCGCTAGACAACAAACTAATCACAAAAGCTAGACTCAGTTGCTTCCATGAGTGCATGAGACTTGTGGAGCCACCTAGACACAAACCATAACATGGTCAAATCATGAGATTAGTGAGTTATTTTAAAATAATTAGCCCATTGCTTCTTTATCACTTTGTATTTTAGTAGAGATGTTTTTGATGTACTTATGGTCATTGCTGGCAATGATCTATCAGGAGAAATCTTTCCTCTAGGAGGTAATCAAGTGACAAGCTAGTGCCACACTGAATCATAGACAGGATCTTTGAATGAGGAAAATGTAAGGGGTAAGGATAAATGACTTACACAAATGGTACTTAAGAAAGTTCCCACAAACACCACCATTTTAAACCATGGTCTCAGAAATATCTTCTGAGCTTGGTGTTAGACAGGAGAGCACATCAGGGACATTAATACATTTAGGTTTCACATTTTCTTTTCCTGTTTTATCAGAGAAGAAAATAACTTGGAGCACATATAATCATGATTGCCTTAACCCATCTCTAGGGAAACAGTCTTCAAAGAATGGAGTTATTTTTATATAGCACTTGCTGTGGGTACACAGAATAGCAGATGTACCACATTTATTTACTTTGCAGTCTCACATTAACTTCAAAAAAAAGAGAGGTTCACATTTGACACCATTGCAATGAGAGCGAATATTCTTATCTAATTGCAGGCTTAAAAATTCAGAAGTAATTTCTTAACTGAAAGAGACATTAGGCCTTCAAATATCAACCTAAAAAAAGAGTTAAGAAAAAAAATTAGCCCACTTACATGTAGCTTTCTCCCTCCTCTTCTGAACCTCTCTTTTGTAATTATGGGCCCTGCACAAAGGTTTGCACTTTTATTTATGAAAGAGTCTTTGGTTCATTTATTTACCATGAAAGATCACAATGTTCTGTTGTTTTTGCAGATAAATGTCACAGATCACTTGTGTTGGATGAATCTCTTTGTTAGAGCATTGAAGAGTTTTAAAAAAATAATGCCATATTCATCTAAAGAGAGAAAAAGAAACATAACATTACTGATTCAACCATGATAGCTATTTCTGAGGCAGAATTAAAATAGCATAATTTCAGCAATTTTCTTTTTACACTAATACCATAGTTCATTATTTTATACGAGGAGGCACTTTAGAAACTCTCATATGCTTTTAATCTATCACTTACTACATGGCAATTACGACTTCATCTTCAGTCTTTATGCTCTTAAAAATCTGAACTCATGAAACAACATTGTTCTTATAATTGTGTAAAAACCGCAGGAACAGAAAAATTCCCTGCCTTTATCAGGACCACTTGTGAACATTTTTACATTCATTGTACTTAATATATTGTAATATGTTTTAAAATTAAGGTATATTTGCATGTACTCTTTGGGAAAATGGGATAAATTGAGAAATAGTTCTCACCAGATGAAATGAGCAAATACATTAAAAGGGCTTTGACAAAACTGACATAACGCCCAGCTTGCAAGGTAAAGCTTAACAAGCACTGAATTAAAGCTAACGCCAGCGGAAGCTCTTGCTGATGTAGAAGAAAGAGACTTGGTGTGATGCTCGCCAGGGTCCCTGGGTCCCAGTATGGGGAGAATCAAGGGACAGAGTAAAACCTTTGGGGAGCCTAAGTCGAATCAGTGAATAGTTCAGGCAAAGTAGAGACGAGAGGCAAAGTGAAGGAGCCCAGACAAGCTTGTCAGTGTGCTAGGAGTTCAGTGTGTAAGAGGAGTGCTGCTGCCCCAGTGGTGAGGCGGGCACAGCACACAGACTCTCCTCAGAAACAGCATCATCAAAGATAAAACCGGAGGTTTCTACGGTACGTCTAACCACGGCGACTTTACCCCAAGTTCTTCTCCCTGGGTGATGCAGACACTTCCTTCCAGATCAGGGATCGAGTCCTAAAAGGGCCACAATTCACTAGGACAGTTGATAGGTAGCACACATTTTAATATCATGCTAAGATTAAGTAGGCAGAGCACACTGTATAGAGCACTATACTCTACTTTCTATGGGATTTTGTCTTAAACATTTGTCCATCAATAAGTATTTGTAGATTTCCTCCATTGAGAACAATAAGATCCAGAAGGCGTGAAGACCATAAATGGACCACACTTTCTTTCACATGTTAGAAAAACACATATGAAACAGAAGGCAACACCATTACCTCATACTACAAGTCAGCTAATGTTGCCACGAAAGAACTCGGTCTGCTACATTGAATTTAGAATTATGAGCACACTGCATATTATCAGGACACAGGACCCGTCTCACATTTTGAGTTTGGTACAAAATAATTTAATAATTGTCAGATTCCAAATAATGATATAACGAGATAAATGTCACATCTTCTTTTTCTAAAGATGTTGCTTCAAACAGTAAATAGGTCAAAGTTTGAGACACGTTAAAAACCTGAAAAAAATCATAGCAAAGTGTTTCCACTTTATTTTCTTCAATAAAAATAGGGAATAATACTATTTATATACTTTGACGTAGTAATGGCAGAGAAAAGCATATGTTGGCTGTTTTTCACCCAGAGGAAGTTTGCAGAGTACAGTCTTTACCCTGTGGTCTATTAGCCTTATTTGAAATGAAATACAGGCTGTTCCAACAATAATCAGGCAGCTTGCCACCGAGCCTGCAGCATTTCAAGAACCACAAAGGAAGAATGAACCATTTCCACCCACCCTTAAACCACACTTTCATATCTACCAATGATTTTTATAGCACTTGGGATTTGTTAATAGCTCATTAAAATGATTTCAACATTCAAGCCTGCCCATTTACAACTGTTGATACCTCATTACTCCAAAATGACCGGTTCATCCAGCCAAATCTTGATTCATGTCCTACCACAAAGCATCTCCATTTCCACTAAATTTGTTGCTTTGCATTATTCTTACTGACTGACTGTTGCATTAACAACTCCAAATTTCATCTCTGCTTGCCATAAATTAGTCAATAAAGGTACTTAGCTGAGGTGGTGAACTTAGCAACAGAGCTATCTCCTAGGGTCTGAACAACACAGAAAGATTCCAGGGATGTGTTAAATCGTACACGAGGCCATGAAGAATCACAACCCCCCCCCCCGGGACTGAGATTCAGACAGATAGGAAAATTGAGACCAAATGCAGGAGAGCATCACTTCCAAAGAAACGATTTCTAGTCAAGCCAATGTCTGGCATCGACCTGAAATTTCCAAAGTGGAGCCACATGATTCCTGTTTTAAATAAGGTCTATAGCTTTCAATGAGCCAAAAGAAACTTTGATAATGTTCTGCAGGGAAATTAAGTGAAAGTCTTTGGCAGTGTTTTTTTCTAAAACCAAGAATTAGGAAACTGTTAGTGATAATCAAGTATGGATGTCAATAATCACCTGCATGTTAATAAGACATCAAAATAGACTTTTAAAAATTGTCATATGAAGCTCTAAATAAGAAGTCTCTGAAAATCAATTAGATTGAGATTTTCTTTCAGTGTAGAAAATGAAATGAATACACACACGTAGTAAATGAAATTGGCTTTATTCAGTGTATACACTGCTCAGGCCATACATTACCTCAACTAATGATAACATCTTGGATTTATGTAACATTAGGCCTAAAGAGGGCCAAAAAATTCTTTGTTTCAAAGAATAACTTATTACTATTAATGGCAATGATATTTATAGATGAAAGTTTTAATATATAAATATATATAATTTACCTAGGTCATATTCAACAGCATTAAGATCAGATGCAAATAGAAATTTGCTGATTTATAATCAAATATTCACTTGACTAAGCATCTTAACCTGGAACCAAGACCTTTGAACATCTCGAAGTTACGTGCAAAATGGCACAGACTTGTGTAATAAGTTTAAAGTTCAGCCAAAGTATTCTAAGAGTATTCTAGTAGTTGATCTAAATTAGTGTAGCTTGGTCAATAATTTTGCAGAGGAAAATTTAACCGAGGAATCCTTGGTGGCTTTCACACACCTCAGCGTTGAGACTTAATGCATGATGGAGTCTTCTAAGCAGCCCGTGGCTGCAGCACCCTGAAGGGTCCACTGATCTCAGAAGCTGAGCAGAGTCGGGCAGATTAGCAGCTGGATGCGAGTCACTCAGGCAAATGTTACGCTGAAACAGTTAAATGCATTTTATTTACATTGCTAACATAACTTTTGGTACAGAACGAAATCTTCATCTTTGCATTATTGCAATTTAATTACATTGAAATTGTTCATAGCAACGGGTAATATTTTCCCCACAAAGGCATCAAATCAGATCAGCTGGTAATTACTTATGAGAATGTAACTCAGTTTTCATTTCCTTTTTACTTTTTAAAAAAATTTCACACACACCTAAGAACACTTTAGGATATAAAACATTAAATTCATTTTATCAAATCAGTGTGGAAATGCCAATCTATAATTTTTAGGGGGGTCAGAGTCTCACTGTCTAATTCAGGATGGCCTTGAACTCACTATGCAGCACAGGCTGGTCTACAACTGGCAGTGATCCTCCTGCCTCAGCCTTCCAAGTGCTGGGATTACAGGCATGTGCCATATCTTTTTACTGCCAAAAAGGAAAAATTACAAGTAACTTAAATTTCATGTGGTCATATAGATAATTGGATATGACTGTAAGTTGAATATATTCACAACTGCTCTGTTAAAAATTGGTTTGCAATCTCCATACTCTTTCAAATGGAGCTGTATCAATTCTAAGTATTCAAACACAGTTTTGCGTGTGTGTTAGTCAGCTCTCTGTCACTCTGATGAAATACCTGAGATAAATAATTAACTTGCAAGAGAGAAGTGTATATTGGCTTACAGTTTTTAAAGTTCCTGCCCATTTTGGGGCCTGTGTGAGACAGAAACATGGCAGAAGCACACAGCAAGCAAAACTGTTCAGCTAACAAGCGAGGCGGTCAGGCTCCATGAACACTTAGGGAGGGCACTTTACCCACAGCCAGAAGACTCATGCTTGGCTTCACGCCTGAAGGTTTATACCATATGTGACAGTGCCACCCAGGGCCTGGGGATATAACACACAGACCTTGGGGATACTCAGTGTCTAAATTGTAACAGGCTTCTGGTTCAGTCCTCCCAGTGCCTGCTGGATGATTGTCTACAAGACTTAACTGAACCACTTAGATGCATAACTCAGTCAAAGGTGAGAAAGACAGTCCCTAACTAGCACTCCCTTGAAATTCTCCAGCCTATAGACCACGGGCCTTCCTACCTAGAACCAAAATTTTGCTTTCTCCTCAGACTAATCATTGTGCACTGGATCAGAGCGCTTGATTCCCCAGAACTGACCAGAAGAGTAAAGTTTTGCTTCTAGACTATTTGGGTCTGGGTTTCCCCCAAAACCTCATGTGATCATGGGGGGAGGGGCTTTCAGAGGCAGCTGAATCTAGAGCTTGTAATTGATTCATGGTCCAATGATGGGATTAAGGGTGCGAGTGCCACCTCTGTCCTTGGGCAGGTAGGCTGCATACAGTATAGGAGACGGAAGAGGCTGCTTACCCCTGCTCTCTTGTTTCTTTTGCTGTCTTCCCTGCTCTGAACTGTTCCCTTTCTGCTGTACCACTCTGATCTAGAGCTAGCCGATTAGGGACTGAACCTTCCACAAACTGTGAGCGAAATAAATCTTTCCTTTTTAAACTTTGGATATTGGGTATTTTGTCTCAGCAACAAGAAAAGTAATTAAGACGCAGACCCAGCTTTATATCTTAATTCCCAGAAGTACACAGTTCCATTGTGTTGACACTCACTTGACAGAAAATAAAATTATCTCTTCCATCAGTAACTGTATACATTAATTTTAGCCAATGGCAAATTTATCTAAGTGACAATGATCTTGTGTTATTTTTTTTTTCAAACAATGGAATCAAACAAAAATTCAGTTTAAACAAAAGTTTAAAGTTAAATGTAAGGTAAATTGTTATGTGAAAAGATGATCAAGGCTAATCTTTTCTTGAACCTTATGCATCATGTTAGTTCTTCTCCAAACTGTTCTCTAATTTGAGAAAAGAGAGAGGTAAGAGACCTGCTGGGAAGTTATAAACTTATTAGCCATTTCAACTGCTGAGCTCTAGCATGCACTGAACAGCTCGTAAAACAATGTTTCTTGACTAGGAGATCAGTGACTGGACTAAGAACCTCACTAAACAGAATGAGGATCACTCTGTAACCTCTGTGATCAGTTTCTGAACTAAGGAAAATATAGAAACAGCAGCTAGAAACTACAGCATGATATTGTGCGATCATGGGATGTTTCACAGACAACCAGACCCAAAGGAAACCTGGCATGGAGGAAAGGAACCTGTGCACTGGTGCAGCAGGCTACAAGGAGAGAGACCCCAGGAGTGAAAAGTAGTCTCCGATTGTGCATTTTTTGCAGCTGGACTTTTTCCACCATATGTTTATTTCTAATATGGAAATTAATTTCTCTGGATAAAGACAATATCCTTAGAACTAAAAGAAAAAACTATGCCTGATTTTGTGCAGGTGGTTGTGGAAGAGGTGAATGCCCCTTCAGTATGGGAATATTTATATAAGGCAAAGAGACCGTGTGCTGCTAGACCCATCCGGTGCATGGAGATGTGTCCCTTCTTCAGGGCAGCATCAGTGACCGTCTCCTCTGCCAAGGCAGCATGAATAAACAAGTTCAACAGCTGGAATCACACCGACTGCGGAAATTGCTCCTGAGATAGACTCACCTTTCAAAATCCACACACTTCTCTTTCCAATTTGTTGCTATAACCTTTATTACATACTTACCTTTATTCTTGTAAAAGTGACAACTCATCAACATATATATTTGTTGTCTACCCAAAACATTGAGCAGTGTGCACCATATACTCACCCAATTTCTTATTTGTGGAATGGCCTCTGCCATTTCTCTGTGATTCCAATCCTTTCTATCCTTTTTTTCCAGTGAAGCTTTCTGTGATTTCTATGCTGGTCTATAATTTATATATCAGACTTCTGTGTTTGACAAGTACATACATTGTACTTTACTATAAATCTCTGAATTTCTCTTTCATTGTTATGGGAATGTTATGTTTAGAGTCAGAGTTGGTCTCTGATTTGTCACATATTACTTATATGCTATTGAGAAAGACAACAAACATCTACAACAATTGTCTTCTGTCAGGTAAAATTTAAAATGAAAATATTTATTTTCCCAGGAGAATTCTAAGAAGTAATGAATTAAGCCTAAAAATCAATGAAATTTATCCCCTCGAGCAATGCATTTCTTACTTTTTGGTAATCATCTATCTAGCTAGCTACTGTTTTGGAACAGCACTCTGAAGTAGTCATCCCCTGTGAATCCTCCACGTCATTGTCCAAGTCTGTCTTTTCTCTATGACAGTTGAGGATACTTCTTGTGTATCTAATTCTCGTAATAAATAAAAAGTTCCCCAAACTAAGCTTGTATATATATTTAGCCTGAATATCTAGTGCTTAGTATCTGGCAAAAATTACATCTCCAAAACTGTTGTAAACTGAAGCAAATTACTAATACACACTCACACACACATGCACACATACGTGAACACACACATATATCAGTTATAAAACAATTATCTATATATGTATACATATATCAACAGATCTATAACTAGAGCTATAGATAAATGATAGATCAACCTTTACCACCCAGCACAGTGGTTCCCGTGTCGCAGGTCTAAGTCACTGCCTTTGATGATTGTTTAAACTAGAAATCATTTCTTACCCTTAGTGCATCTTAGAATTTATTCTTTCTCTGAATCAATTTAGTGATAGGTGTGGTGACAAAGCAATTATTCTTACACCAAATCAAGTACTTAGAAGACAGTAAGGAAATTCTGCCTACATAACTGTAGCACACCATTTTAAAATATTGCAATGTACTTAGATTTGCTGTAAATATATACCACAAATACTAGAGGAAATAACTAAAAATATATAAATTCTATATTCTGAAAGACTGGAAATTACTTATGTACACTATCCATTTAAAGCAATAATGCACAAAAATGCTGGAAGACAAAAATCCTTGGCAAAATAGAAACAATAGAAAAGGTACAGCAAAAGAAAATGGTAACAATATATAGTAAAGACAAGTTCAATATATCATAATCCTTTTAAGTGTCAATTGCCTAAAATGCAGTTAAAATATAGGAACTGTCAGTTGACTTTAAAAAGCATAATTATTGCTTTAGAAAAATTCACTTTATATAATAATAATATATAAAGGAGATATAGAGATAAAAACCATGCTTGCTATAATTCATCAAAAGAGTCAGACTCACTATATGAATTTTGGACAAAACAACTTCTGAGCAAAAAATTAGCAGGAATAAACAGAATTGTTAGAACTTCAAGGATAAATAAATGTGTCAAATATAATAGTCTGAGACCTCAACCTCCCTCTGTCAGTTTTTGACAGATTCAACAGATAAAAACAGAAAAGGGCCATTATTACTAACCATATGTATATTAAACAAATACTTGGACAATATTATGAATGATTCTTCATTCACAAAGTTTATAATTTAGATAATATGAACCAATTCTTTAAGAGACACAATCCATAAAACTTCACATAGAGATAGAACATATAATAAGGCCTATATCTTCATAATAAACTCATCTGATACTGGAGTTTTCTGCTTTTTTTATTTATTTAAAGATAAACAAAAGCATGTAAAGGGTAGAGGTAATACAAAATTCCAAAGACAAAAGATAAACAATAAGAAATCACTAGTTGATAAATTACATATTGTCCTCTTAGAAATAGTTGTTCAAGTTACAAAATTAAAGCATACAAAGTAGATAGTCAAACACTGAGAGTGTAAACAGCTACGCATGCATGAGTCTCTATATGTATTGCTACGCTTTCTGTATTAGAGGGAAAAACAAAATTAGCTAAAAAACAAAACAAATTCCTATAAAAACATGAAAACTAAAAGTCGTATAAAACCACAGTACAAGGTGATCTACAATGATTACTGTGTTGTTTCTTATTATCTTCAATAGAATGTCTATATCAACAGGTATAACTGAATATAGCAGTATAATTGAGTATAGCAGTAAATAACAATATTAGTAAAAATAAAACATTGTAGACAGTATAAAACTTCAAAGCCAGGTAATAATCAAACCAGAGTGGATATTCTAGTGAATTTTGTCATCTTAAGTGCAGTTGCCTATACTCTCAGACTTGATACTATCAATCATAACAGCTTTGAATAAAATCTGTCAATACAAAACAGTGATCCAACAAACCAGATTGGATTACGATCAGTCATGGTAAAACAGTGTAGGTTTTATAGAGCTGTAGATTAAATTAATAGGAAATTAAGGATGATTACCATACTATATCCTGTTATTATAGGGATTACTGTCTGTGCCCTCAAATTTAGTACAGGTAGAATGACTGGAACAGAATATAATACATCTAAGCAGAGTAGTGTGAGTAATGTGGGTTTTAAATCCTGGTGCACTATTGACAATATAGCGTATCAAGGCCGTCTATGTTAGAGTTTCTAGTTATCCTTCTCTGCCTCATTTCTGCTATGCTATTTTTCTGCCTTTGTTTGTCTAGTTTTCTCTTTCATTCTACTGCCTGCCCCACTCATTGAGGGCTTTCTGCCACTGTTCCTAAAATCTTAATATTTTTTTTCTCTCTCTCTAGAATGTCCTTCAGTATTCTCTGTAGGGTTGGATTGGTGGTCACAAATTTGCCCAGGTTCCTCTTTGTCATGGAAGCATCTTGTTTCTCCATTAATTTCTAGTGACAGTTTTGCACGGTACATCAATCTGGGCTGGAGGTTATTTTCTTTCAGGGCTTGGAATACTTCGCTCCAAGCTCTTCTTGATCTGATGGTCTGTGTCAAGAAGTCAGCCGTGATCCTGATGGGCTTACCTTTATAGGTAATCTGTTTCTTTTCTCTGATGGCTTTTAATGTTATGTTTTTATATTGAATTTCTGGCATCTTGATTATTATATGTCTGGGTGTAGATCTGCTTTGGTTGTAGGTGGGTGGAGTTCGGTATCCCTCACATAACCGAATGTCATTTTCTTTTCCCATGCTTGGGAAGTTTTCCTTAATTATTTCAATGAATAGCCTTTGTAATTCACCTGTGTGTATTCCTGCTTCTTCGTTCATGTTTCTTATTCTTAAATTGTAGATCCTCTTGTCATCTTCTAGCCTTTGTATTGTTACTGCCTGTTTCCTTGTTATTTTTAAGAGATCTTTCCTTTCACGATCACACACTGCAAACTTGTTTTCAAGTTTTGATAGTCTATCCTTAGTTTCTTTTAAGGAGTTTTGCCAGCTCTCAATGGAGTTTTTAATTTCCTGGTAGTCTCTTTGAATCTGCTTCATGTATTCTATATTTTTTTTATATTCTTTATCAAATGTTTCTCTTCTTTTTTTGTGTGCCTCCCTTCTTCCATCTGTATCATCCTGAGAGATGCTTCCTGAGAGCATTTCTTTTATTACTCTACTCACATCCTGCTTTCCCTGATTTAATATTTCAGGTTTGAGCTTGTCTACAAGGTCCCAAAGATATCTCTTAATGTCTACTGAAGCCATGTCTGATGCTGTGTGTTTGCCACCCTCAGTCTCCCTTGTTTTTCCCTCTCCTGGATCAGTGCTCTCAGGGTTCTGGGCTGGTGGCCTCCTCCTGCCTCTCTCTCCTGTCATGGCCCTGGCTTCCTCCACACAGGTTACAGTGCAGGTCCCAGCCCCCTTCCCTGTTGGCCACATTTCCTCCAAAGCAGGCTGGGGAGGAAACTCACACCCTCTTCTGCCTGCTCTTGCCAATGAGGTGTAAGCAGTGGCTGTGTATGCCTGCCCCTCCCCACCAGGCCAGCCAAACTTCAGGGGCGATCACCCAGTTAGTGTGTGCTAGGCACAGGGAATCGATTTGGGACAGCTCACTGGGTTCCAGCCAGGGGCACGGCCCAGTCCAAAAATTTTATAAAAATATATCATGACCAAATCAGTTTTATTCTAGGTACATAAGTGATTAACCCATTTGAAAATCAATTGACATACCCCTTAATGTCAACACACTAAAGAAGAAAAACCACACAATCATCACATCATAAACAAAAGGAATTTGACAGGATCTAATGCCCATTAATGAGAAAAATTTTCACCAAACTAGAGCTAGATTGAGCCACTTCAGACTGACAAAGAGTATAAAAATCTGTACAGCTAATGTTGTATTCAGTGATCAGTGCAGTGGTGCCTTGATTCTTGACATTTTTTTCAAACATTTTGGCTTTAAAAAAAAGCATTTGGCAAAATTGTGTTTGTGGATGTCAAACAAGACTGCAACCATCTTTCCCACATGAACAACTTGGAAAAAAAGTTGGACACACATGCCCATCTTCTCCAAAACTGTAAAACAAAGTATTTGCCAGCTGAGGTGCCACTGTACCTAAAAATCTCCCCATCCAGAAACAAGACAAGAGTGTTCTGTATCTCCACTTCTTTTCAGCAGTGCAATTGACATTTTTGCTAATGAAACAAGACACCAAAATTAAAGAAAGGGGGCTTGGAATGGAAGGGAGAAGTACCTTTACCAATGATGTGATTATGCAGAGATTTCAAAGAAACATCAAAAAAATCTCCCAACTCTAAGGGACTATAGCAAAGTAACACAACAAAGTTAATATATCACATCTGCTTCCTTTCCTCTCCTCTTTCCTTTCCTTTTTTTCTCTTCTTTTCTTTCTTTCTTTCTTTTTTTCTTAATAAGGGTGGATTAAGACAGGTTATCAGTACATAGTTCAGACTGGTCTCAAATTCACTATGAAGCACAGGCTGGCATGAAACTCATGGCAATCCTCCTGCCTCAGCCTCCTGAGTACAGGAATTATACACATATACATATCATGTACCAAAAATAAACAGTGGGAATTGGAATTGGAATTTGAAAGGTAAAACATGGTAGCATTGTATTACTATTTCCAAAAATGAAATACTTAAATATAAATTTTATACACCATGACAAGAAAGATTCATCCCAGGGATTCAGGGATGTTTCAACATATGCAAATCAGTAAATTTAATACACCATATGAACAAAGCCAAGGAAAACAACCACATGATCATCGCAATACATGCATAAAAAACATTTCACAAAGTATGCTCATTCAAGATAAAACCCCTACAGCAAATGGAATAGATGATCTTTATCTAATTTCCTGTATATTGATTGCATCCTGAAAACTTAATGAAGTAATATATTCTAATACCTTTTAGTATGTTTTTAAATTTATAAATTTATTTAAATTTATAGACAATCAAGTTATTTATGATAGAGGATTTTTCCTTCTTTTCATCTCCCCTCTCCTAAACATTCCTTTTTGTCTTTCCTGCCCTGTATTAAAACATCTAGCACAATGTTGAATAGAGCTTGTGAGAACAAACACCCTTATTGATTCTTATTTTAGGGAGAAATCATTCTATTTTCAACACCAGCTATAATACTAGGGTAAGTATTTTATACACACCTTTTATCAGATTTTTTCTCCTCTTATTCTTAGTTACAAAGGATTCTTGTCATAAATTAATCTTCAGTTTTGTGAAATATTCTTCTCTTCTTTAAGATAATCATATACCTACATTCTCTGTTCATGCAGTAAGTTAATCTGATTGCTTTCCACATATAAAGACATTTGCATTACAAAAGAAGCTCCATGTAGTCATGTATGCCAATACACTGCTAATATTTTTGGAGGAATTTTGCATATATCTCACAGGAGATAGAGATATATATTTTCCTTTTCTTATAAAGTTTTCAGTTTAGCTTTGATAACAGAGTAATCTAGATTCAGTAAAATATTTCTTCCTCTTCTATCTCCAGTGTCTGTAAAATCTGTACTACTTGCTCTTTAAACGTTTGATGGAGCTCACCAACCTGGATGTAAATTTTCCTTTAAATGTTTTAAACTAAAACTTTAATTTAATAGATAAGGAATTACTTAAGGTTCAACTTTGGAATCCTGTCTTTCAAGAAGTTTTTAATGCCATGTAAATTTTTAAATATATTCATATTTTTCATAATATGACTTTATTTTTAATATCCTTCAGATCTGTATGACATTGTCATTTACATTTCTGATACTGGTGAATAGCATCTTCTTCCTTTTCTCTTAGTAAAGTTGGGGAAAGTTTTACTAATTTATTGACATTTTCAAAAATTCACTTTGGGTTTTATTAATAATCTCTATTGTTATTCTCTTTCAATTATATTAATGCCTATTTTTTCTCTTTATTACTGCTCCCTTTGGATTTAATGTACTCTTGGTTTTCTAGCTTCTTACATGCAGTCTTAATTATTAGTGGTATGCCTTTTATCTTTGCTAATTTAAGTGTTTTTATGCTGTAAATTTCTCTCTATTCACTAGCATAGATTGACCCAAAAAAATTGGTATGTGTAGTTTTTAATTCAATTCAAAATATGCTCAAAATTCCTTTGCATATTTCTCCTTGAACAAAGAATTATCTAGAAGTATGTTAATCTAAATATAAATGTGGATTTTCTAGATATTATTTTGTCCATGAAAATTAGTTCAAATACTACAAGATCAAATACACAATGTATGATTTTAATTTCTGTAATTTTATTGTAGTATTTTATGGCTAGAATTCATTCTATCTTAGAGAAGAAAGAGTCCACATACGTTTTTAACAATGTCCATTTTGTGATGTTTTGGAGTGTTCTTGAAATTACATCAGGTTGATTGATAGTCTGTTAAGGTTGATAGTTACATTTAAGTCTTTTATAGGCTCCATGATGTTTTTTCTGGTTATTCTACTGATTATTGAAAGAAGAACTTTGAAATATGTCTATGTCTACTTAACTGTAGATTTCTCTTTTCAGTTTTGACCAGTTTTTGATTTTTAAAGAAACTCTTGTTAAGTACACATTTAATATTATCACATTTTCATTTTATATTGGCAACAACCTAGGTATTTAATGTTTTATTCATGATAATTTTTCTTGCTTTGAATTGAAGTTTGTATTATATCAGTATAAACACTGCTGCTTTATTTTTATTAATCTTTACATAATATGTTTTCATTATAATTTATTTTTAATATATATCTTTTGGTTTAAAATGTTTTTCTTTTACACAACCCGTAGTTGTGTCTTCTATTTTATTCAATTTGTCAAGATCAAATTTTTTGTTGTGTAGGTAATTTACATTTGATGTAAATATTGATATGGTTGGATTTATCTCTACTGCTTTAACATTCTTTAACATTGTGTGTCACTTTTTCTATTTCTCTTTATTTCATTTTGTTCTTTTCTACTAGCTTTTAAAATTAATTCAGTATTAATTATTTCATTTGTCCTCTCTCTTGGCTCATTACTTAAACAAGTTTTTAAAATGTCTTCTCTAGGGTTTACAGTACATAATTTATATACTTTCTTCATATCTTACATAGAAACATTCTCTGTTTATTACTACTGTTTCTTGAATTGACATATTTTCCTATTTTTTCTTATTTTTACTATGGAAAGTGGGATCCTTTCTCTCTACTATATCTATTAAGAAGTAAAAAAAAATGATTAAATTACCAACAAATTGGCATTTATTGAATATCTACTACCTGCTAGACACTTCTTTAATTTACACAAAACATACCACTTTCTCCATGCAATGCATAAGGTAGATACTATTTTTATTTTATTTAATATCTCAAGGAATTGAACATAGGGAATATGAATTATTCAAAGTTACACATTTCTGTGACATTGTAACCCAGCTAGCCTGACTGCTAAGTCTGCTGTCCCAGTTGCTGGCATATAAAAAGTCACCATCAAACTGCTAAAATTGTTTGGTACTTTCAGTTTGTTTACTAAAGTTCCTCATGGGAGAAATTATGCTAACTGCAAATGGAAAGTCGTCTATCTTCTTATATCCCGCTGCATCTTGAAGCACCTACAGAAAAATAATAATGATAAAATATTCATTGAATTTATTATTAACATTAAAGGATCATTTTCATCTTATCTTTATTGGGTTCTCTTAACAGTCACAATTGTCCTTCTTCAATGTCTAACAAACTTTTCTTAATTCCTCTCCTCATTGTCTTTTAAACCTACCGTAATCACATTTTACATTATTATGGAAACCAGATAACACATCTAAAAATTATTAGGGACAATTAAAACAAGTATTTTTCTAACCCAATGGAAAAGCACACTGACCTGAGTATAGCGATACTTGAGCGGGACAATCTTCCCAGCAGGGAATTCAGTGAACTTATCACAGACCGACAGATCCACAAAGCTCGAGATGATTATCGTTAGAGACAGTAGAATTTTGGCCAAAATTCATTGATCTTATTTTGATGTTAGATGTTATAATCAGATAGTAAAGTAGCGAGCGGTACTCAGAACAGAGTATCATCAAGTCTAAAACTTTCTTTATTGATGGATTACGGAGTTGCGGGGAGAGGAGGAAAGTTTTGCTTCACCTCGCATTAGCGACTGAGAAGCAAGGCAGCAGCGCAGGTGCCGGGCGCAGGTGCCGGGCGCAGGTGCCGGGCGCAGGTGCCGGGCGCAGGTGCTCCAGGACCCACCTGGATCCGGAGCCTCAAGGGCGGGGCCCTACGTGTGCGCGCCTCCAGGGGCCCCGCAGTGACCGCCTCTTCCCGCTGGTCCCTCTGCTGGCAGCAAGTCAGCTGTAGCACCCCGTCATCCTCCCATCTGGCCCTGTGGGCACCTGAGGCTCTTGGGGACCTCTCCACACAAACATGGCAGGTGTGACTGACAACACTTACATATATGTGATTTAAACTGTGACCTTTTATGTACTTTTGAATTGATTGCAACACAGATGACTAATATATCAGCCACCACTTCCCGTAGTTGCTCCCGTTTTGTGAGAACATTTGAGATGTGGCCTTTCTGCAATATTCAAGACCACGACGACATAGTTCCCTTCAGACACCTACTGTACAGCAGACCCTCAGAGCTTGCTCACCCTGTCTGAAGCTTTCTGTTCTCTACCCACAGTCCCCCACTGTTCCCTGACCCCCAGCCGCATTCCAGCCCTTGCCTCTATGAGTTCACTTATTTTGTTTTAATTTTACATTAGTATGATCATGTGTCATTTGTCCTTCCGCGCATGGCCGTTTCACGCACATAAGTCCTCTAGAAGCTGGTTTCAGAGCAACCAATGTATTACTGTGTGACATCTAATCTATCCAAAGCTTAAGCGGCACTCTGCAGAACACAACTGCGTATGTGCCAGGCAGAAACTGTGGATTAGAGAAGCTCGGGTGACATTCCTTAGATGGTAAAGAAATAGCTATGATTTTGTCTTCTAAGAATCCTGCAACTGATGAGCTTATTTTTATAAACAGACGTTCTCTCTCATTTCTGTATCAATAGTGAAGGCTCCTTGAAGGTCAGTTGCACTCGCACACACACGTCACAATCATATACAAATATGCATATTTTCTTATAGTCACAGTCACCATATTATGCTGAAAGCCAGTGTAACAACTCTACACAGATCTTAAAGCAGTTTTCTAATTATCCTCTAAAACTGCACTAATATTGTAGCTACTAGCCACAAATGTTATATATAAACCCATTAAAATTAAGAATGTTGAAGAAATATACAACTATTTTGCTTCTATTTATAAGGAAATGTAGCATTTATAAAATTGTAAATATGTCTTTCTTTCTTTTATTTATTTATTTTTTTGCATTTCCCACAATCTTTAAAGAATATCTAGTTATTATCTTAAAAGACCAGGCTGAATGGAACGTACCTGTTTGCAGAAGTCAGAAATGTCACTTTTAGAGTAGAAAACCCAAATGGATGCCTTTTTCCCCATACACAGTAACATCTGCAAGTTTGGGTGTGCAAGCTTATGTGTGTGTCACACACCTGCCACACCGATTTCCTCGCTGTTTACAAAGATAACACCCAGCTGTGCTATTGGAACTAAAAAGCAGGTCAACCCTCAGGAAAATAACATACATATAAGGATATTAACTAGAAATGACAAGAACTAACAATATATAGGTTCTTTCTCTAACATATAAATCATTTAAGATACGTGCGAGTTTGTAATAAATTATGCTCAAGAAATTTCTAAGGTCCCTTTGCTTGTTCCTTGTACATGACGATACCATGGTAGAGTGTGGCGAAACGAAACAGAACACAAAGCACCAAATTCATGCTGATAGACGAAAATCCACACAAGGCAGCCAGTTACTACATGATAGCAATCGTATCTGGCGTTTTATGATAAATGTGATAGCAGCAATTCCAGGATAATAGAGTAAGAATTACTATTAGAAATGTTATTGGACTAAGAACTTACACGTTAGGCAGGGAATTTAGCTCAGTGGCATAAGCACTCGCCTGGCAAGGGAGAGAGGTCATGAGTTTGATCCCTGGTACCAAAAAAAAAAAAAAAAACAAAAAAAAAAAACACCAAAACAAAACCACTTACATGTTACATTCACAGATTTGTAGAACATTTTATGCCCTTTCGGCTTTCAGACAACCAGCAAATACAGCCAAGAAGGACCTGTGGCATCATTCAGATGTCTCTGTGTGTGTCTTTTAAAAGCTAATCACTCTGCTGGGTTTAGGCAGCCACGACAGGATCATGTTAAAACAGTTCCCACTGTTTATGCAAGCTGTAAGTACAGCAATTCAAGGACTGTAGAGGCAGACTTGCATACAGTTTTGGGAAGACATACTGCTTACCTGAAGAAACCCTTGGTCCGCAGAAATGTGGGGCATCTATATTTAGCAGAAGAACGGTGTCCAGAAAAGGTCAAAAGTGCTGCCCGCCAGAGCTCAGGCAGGCACGTTGGCCCAGAGTGTAAATCTGCTCTTTCCCATTCACCACCCTTGACAGCGGCATCCTCGGCACCAACCTGCTCCTCCTGATGTTTCACAGCATGATTTAGTGTGTGGCTCTCTCATCATTCCCTGCGGTAATTAGTCTGCCTGGCTCCAGCAAGGTATATGCCAAGGAGTAATTTAATTGGGTCCTGGTTTCCGTAACTATCTAAAAGTCAAGGTCGGCAGCTTTGAACTTTGGCGTTAACATATCCGAAAGACCCAATAGCATTGGGCTAGGTCTGGCTGGTGACTTTGAATTAGCTAAGTTTCTATAGCAAGAAATGCTGTCTTCTACCTTTGAATCACTAAAGTCTGTATGCAATGTCCACACCAACCTCTCCATAATCATAAAAAGCATCACAGGAATCCCTGTCTCTTGGTAGACTAGGGGTTCATCAAAGGTAGTCACCTGCTGACCTATGGGTTGGCTGTTGTTAAACAACACTAATTTACCAAAATTTCACAAAATGAATCGACCTTTATATGAATAAGGATAATTTACTAACAGCAGCATCAACACAATCCAATCATTTATTCAGTGTATTGTTTCAGGTGTTACATTCAGAGCATTTAATGTGTGATGCTTATAATGAAGACAGATGAAGAAACCTACAGTCCAAGACATATACCGTATGTGTGGATAGCCAAGAAGATGTAAATCTTCATGTGCCTCCAAGCTTAGTACATCACCATGATACTCAGAGTCGCGACTCACTCTAAGCAGCATGTTTGCATTTAAGACCTCTGAAGAGAAAATGCTCTGATTTGGAGTGAAATAGAACTAGGCTTCATTATGCATATGTCCTCTGGGGGTCGTTTGACATTGAAGAAGTTTCTTAACCTCACTGCACTCTTTTCTGAACTGTAAAATATGGATATAAAATCCTGCACCACAGAGTTTATAAAGACAAACAAAACAATAGATGGGTCACGACTGACAGTGATCCCAAGAACCAGTAGTCAGTCTATACGTGGTCCGTCTTGGCATTGTTCAAAATATCAAAAACTATACACACATACAACTGTTCTTCCCCAAGCTCTGGCTGGTAGCACTTTTGACCTTTTCTGGACACCGTTGTTCTGCTAAATATAGATGCCCCACATTTCTTCGGACCAAGGGTTTCTTCAGGTAAGCAGTATGTCTTCCAAAAACTGTATGCAAGTCTGCTTCTACAGTCCTTGCATTTCTATACTTACAGCTTGCATAAAGAGTAGGAACTGTTTTAACATGATCCTGTCGTGGCTGCCTAACCCCAGCAGAGTGATTAGCTTTTAAAAGACACACGCAGAGACAATAGAAGCGTGCATGTACACATGCATTCCTGACTACGACTTATCTCTGATCTTATCTTTAATTTATGGTGGAGATTTTTGTCCTAGTTTTCTCATTTCATATTACATAAAAAGAAGGCTTTCATTACAGGCCTAACTTATTCTTTTAAATTCATTGAAATTACCATTTATATTTCACAAGCATTTTTACATTAGACAGATCCTCCCATGTTGGAATTTAGAACAAGGGAATCCTCATATAATGCATTTAAAATAGTGTCACTTCACAGAATGAATCCAACTTAAGCACAGAGCTAATTTTTATCTGAACTGGCCCCTTTGCAAGGAAAATGTGCCTATAGAATGAGATAAGCAATGTTAGTTCTTTATCACTGGTGTAACAAATCTCCTAATAATACAAAATGTCATGCTAGTTATTTCTAGTGACAATATTAGGATAGTAATGAGGGTAGAATAGTGTTACACATTCATTCTCCTGACAGGTATTACAATAAGACTGGGAACAGACAAAAAGAATTAATCAATGACATTTGGCCAAAAGGGAAATGGCAGTGGTAAGAACAGAACCAGAAACAGGGACAAAAGGAAAATTCCACGGTCCTGGAACAGGTCCAGCTACTTTCCATGGCTGGAGACTCCTGAACTGCTCTATGATGTAATCACAAGTCTTCTATTTCCTTAATTTCTGCTAATGCTCACATTAACAGTCCCAGCACCGAAGCAAAGAGAAAGACCTATGGTAAGAAAGGAAGGATTCCTACACGAGGCACAGGAGCCTGGGAAACTTACTAAACAAGTGGCCTGTGTGTGTGGTCATATTAGGCAGCTTTCCTTCCCCAGGACACAATGGCTGATGCCCACAGCTGAAAGCAGAGGGTTATATTTCTTCACAGTTGCAGTGGGTTCAGTACAAGGGTGGCTGGCTCCCAGGTGGTGGGAGGGTGCGGTGGAGCTTGGATGCTTAGTTTATGGCAACAAGAAGGAGGTCAGGGAAACAGGGAAATGGACAGAGAGAAGGGACCAAGGCCATAGTTAGCACCCCTGGTCACACCTCCATAGCCCACCCAAATGCATTCCAAAGCTTTATTAATCTCCTAGGTGGCTCCCAAGATAATCAAATTGGCACACTTAAGCTTAACCACCACAGTGATGGCTGAGGAATCCTGAGAGTGTTTTATTACCTGGACCCAAATCTTTCCTTGTGACTTTTCTGAATGGTGTATTGAAGTTTGTGGCATGCATTCCTAATAGTTTAATAAAATTTTTATATTTTAATCCTTTCTTGCTGGCCTTCTTAAATTGGGCAACGTTTAAAAAATACGATAATAATAAAAAATAATTTTGTGAATATAGCCCAGGGCTCTAAGAAATGTTTAAAATCAAACTTCTTGTGAATAAAAAATAGAATTAATAATGTTACAAGACAAAGAAAATACAAAGACTGAAATCATGTTTTATGACAAGGTTCAAGTTGAAAAAGTTAGGTCTCTATCTTGGTCCAAAGTAATATAAAGCAATGGAAAGATTATATTCAAAACTGTGCTTGTCTGTTAATTATTATTTTCTGCCAAAAGTTGCTGTTGTGATAGCAAAGACCACCCTGCCATGGTGGTGGTGGAGGTGCTTCTCTCTGTTTTGATGCAGACAGTGCTAAGTCCATGCAAGCCACTTATGCTCAAATTGGGGTCCACAGAGCAGTGGCATCAGGAAACTTGTTATAAATGTTACAAACCTGCAAGTTTAGTGGGAACAGATGATTCTGGTGTCTACCAAAGACACAGACTTTTGATCTTAAACCAAGACATTCGAGACAGGGTTGAAAAATAATGTGAAAATCTCAGGCTCAAACCCAGCTGTGCTGTGCTCCGAGGTCTTGTCTGAGCACACAGTGAAACAACACCCAAGTGACTACACCACGAAAACTTGTCTTGGGTATTCATAAAAGAAATCTGAACATATCAAAAGGAAAAATGTTTTAAAATTTGATAATTTACTGATTATGATTCATATGGTTGGATGTAGAAATTTATAGAGAAAAAATACACTTGGGTTTTTTTTTTAAAAAAGATTTGTGAATTGAGAATATAAAATTACTCAATAATACAATAACACAATCTTAATGTGTCTCACAATCTTCTATTTATATTTCAGAGATTAATAATCTTTTTGATGAAAAACAACCACAACTATTCCTTCAGCTTGTATGTTTCCTTTTCTTTTGCTAAGATGAAATAAAATTAAAATGAATGTGTCTCATTGTAAAACAGCATTTGTTCCATCATCTCCTTTTTATCAAACTTATTTCTTTCTAGCTTTATAATTATCTAATGCCAATTCAGTGGTTATTTCTGGATAGTCAATATTAAGACTTATTTTCTGTGTTGTTTTAACTCTTTGCAATGCACTTGTAAATATGCTTAATAAAGATGACAAAATTGCTATTCTAAAGGAAAAAATAGGAACACATGAGAAATTATAGATTCAATGAAGATAAAATTTGCTTTGAAAGTGAAATGAGGTAATTCAGTTAGAATTAGATTTAAAATGTCCCCCTGAACCTGTAACAGTGAGGCCACCCTGAGATGGCATTAAAATCTTATACACTGTCACAAAGTCGACATGTGGTATGAAGTCCATGGGACTAAGCAGCACCCCATGCATTTTAATCCACATGAAAAAGCCAGCGATTTGAGTGATTACTGGACATACTTTGGGACCAAATAAAGTAAGATTTATCTGCAGCATCTTTTTCAGAGTAAGTGTACTTTCAAAGATACCAGTGAACTGAGCTCAAAATACACCTTAAAGGCTAGCCATAGTATGTCCTCAAAATATTTAAATAAATAGATGATGTTATTTTCCACTGAAACATGGTAAATTCAAAGAGCTATAAGTCTGAGAGCCATGAAAGACATAGGTAGTGTTAAGTAGGCTTACGTGTGTCCTAGTATCTACGGGGAAATATTACCTGTTTGTAAAGTCAAACATTTACTTATTAAATTAGGTATATCCAAGCCTACATGTATAGGCGACTTTAACTCGGTCATCACAAAATGCAGAAAAGGCTGGAGAGGGCAAGTCCAGAGCATGCTTTAGGAAATCTATTGTTTGTCTTACTTTCAAGAGAATAAAATGGACAGGAAAGGAAATGAACCACACGGAGCCTTGAAGACCGTGGACTCTGGATTTTCCTTGAGTTAGACAGAAAGACCGGAGGGCCCAGGGGCGGGCTGACTTGCCCTGTGCATGCTTTTAGAAAGATCACTGAAATGGCTCTCTGAGTCTGTCTCCAGCAAAGCCCTAACTGAGGTAACTCAAACACAATGTTTCTTCCAGGCAACAACTTCCGTGACTGTCAGCAGAAGGAATTACCATTTCATCTTAGACCCTTCTCCTCAGCCCCTGGCTAAGTTGTTGTATTGATTGTGATTTACAGCAAAATCGACTTATAGTTCTCTAAGTCCTACATTCCAGAGTCACAGATTCAAATATTCCTGGGAAACCTACCATGTGCTAGATGCTAGGGATTCAGGAGAGGTAAGGGGGAGGGAGTTTCGGTTGAGGCTTGCCAGGTTATAAATCAAAGGAGGAGTTAATCTATTACTTATGACGGGATAGCAGAGGACAAACAGTGAGGGAGCACACTGTGGGGTGGGACACTTCCGTGTTAATTAAAATCGTGACTTAGAGGCTCTCACCTGAAGAAAGTTAAGTTAAGGGATAATCCACAGTACTTTGGCCTGTGCATTTTTGTCCCCCTCACATTCATACCTAAACTCCCTTATGTTTAGTCCTAAGGGACAGAGCAGTCAGGGTTGATCAGGCAGTGGGATAAAACTCGCATGAGTGGAACCACTGAGTGATGGCTCCTCCTCCGAGAAACAAGGAGACATCATGCGGAGAAGGAACTAGGAGGGAAGAATGGAAGGCCATGTGGGGAAAGAAAGAAAAACGTGGAGCTGGTGCAGGCTCCAGCACCCCACACTTGCCTTTCGGTTCAGCCACTGTTGTTACCTTGGGGACCTGCACCCTACTGCCTGACTTTCGGAGAGTTTCCAGACACACGTGGAGCAGGGCATACATGTTAAGTCAGCTGCTGGAAAACGTGAGATGTTCGGATGCTGAATAACTCATCTCACAGAAGTCAGCGTTTCCCAGATGTGTTCTGAAGGACACGACCCATTATGTCTGCTGTCATTAACGATTTGATGATGCAACGTCTTAGCAGCCATGGCACAACCCGCTCCTCTCATGAGATCCCTGATACACAATGGAGGAGCTTACAGTGCCTTGTGCCATCAGTCATGGTGCCACCCTTTCCCCAACTTATTTGAATGAGAAATTCTCGTATCAATGTGGCAGAGGTTCATTGTATCAGAATTAAAGACCTACAGAGTCCACTGGAAGAGGAACCTCTGGTGAGGCTTCTGAGCGCACCCACTTGATGTGGCCACGGAAAGACACCTCTGTGATTTCCATCTGTGGGCACTCGTCACCCTGCCACACGGAGGGCTGAGTAGCCCTAACTAAGATGATCTGAGCTAGAACTTATCGGAGCAGAGCATAATCATCCTGGGACACAACTCACATTATCTATTAACTTAACAGAAAGAAAAGATGCCAGTGATGGTGTTTCCATTGACAACTCTCTCTCTCTCTCTCTCTCTCTCTCTCTCTCTCTCTCTCTCTCTTTCTCTCCCTCTCTCTCTTATTCAAACATTGTAAATCATTTGCTTTATCTACTTTTCCTCTTCCTACTAATTCTCCTTTATCAGCTGGAGAGAGTAACTGACACCTGCAATCTGAAGGAGGATAGTTTTACTTTGGCTTTTGGCTTAAGAGATTAGTCCATAGTTCTCTGGTTCCAAGACAGAAACCTCATGGTGAAAGGGTCTGGTGGTAGCAAACTGCTCACCTCATGGGAGCCAGGAAGCAGAGCTGGGAAACAGTGCCAGAAAGGATGGAGAGAGGGACACACATAGACACCCATGAGGCCACACCTCCGTGACTCACAGTCACACCTGGCAGGGTACCTGGCCAATCCCAGGACTGATCCCAACACGGGTCAGGGTGACCTTCCACTTTAACTGCCACATCAACCATTACCAACATAAGTTAAACTGTAAACAGCCAGGCGAAGTAGGCCGTGACATCATCGGAGTAATAGAATTCTCTCCAGTAAAAGCATGAAATCAGTTACTTGGAAGGTCTGGTCACAGGGAACTAGAGCTTTGCAGAGCACACAGCTCTCAGCAGAGTGAGGAGCTGGCCAAGCTAAAGCAGACAGCAGAAAGGAAGTCCTCATAGCTCAGGACACCAGAGTTCTGAGCACAGAAATAGACTCTCAGCATCACATGCTTGGTTCCTCCCCCCTCAGAAATGAGGTCCTCTTCTAGGGATTTATCTAATAAAATCAGCGTTCGAAATGACATACTTGTAGCTGTCTAGTCCATTAGAGCTTTTTCCATTTTATTTTCAAAGGACAGCAGCGTTCGTTCTCCAGTTGAGACATTCGCTTCAGCTAAGCAGTGCACAGAGGAGCAGAAGTGGATGGCTGTGTTCTTCCTGAGACTTCTCAAGCAGCAGGGGGACATTTTTGCATGTTGAAAAAAGAATATAACAGGGAATGTTGATGCTTTGTGTCTTGCCATTAACTGGCCTACAACAGCAAGGAACGCTTTTAATCTCTTTGAGGTTTAGTTTTGTCATTTGCAAAGGAAGGCGAGGTTCTAACGGGGACTTGCCAGCCTGAGCCAGCGAGCTCCATCCCAGCCCGCCCTGTTCCGCAGATGAAGTCCGGTGACTGGTCTCCATGGGTGCTGTGCACGGCAGAGCTTGCAGTATTTACTGTCTGGTCCAGGGTGGAAAAAGTTTGCGCAGTAAGGTCTCTGCCAGTTCGGACGTCCTTTGATTCAGGCAATTGCCCCAGAAGAGTCTTCCCTGTCGTCGCTGGAGTGCAGGTGTCAGGCCTCCACAGCCTCAGGAAACACCCGATTTAAATATTTCATGCACGCTTAGTCCGCTGCAATGCCACCCACAGCATTTTCACAATGAACCACACACCAAATTCTACAACTGCTGCCAGGGAAACCCAGACTGGAAACAAAGCCTGCTTTCTGGCTTCTGCCTGTGAAAGTGTCTGATGTGAACTGCTCTCCAGTAAGGTGTGTGTTGTGCTGTGTCTCCAGTTTTGAATCCCAGAAACCACAGCATTCCTCCTGCAACCTTCGTCAGAGGCCGTGGAGAGCTGGCCTCGCCAAGTAGATGAACAGAGCCTGACATTTTATTTATTTTTCCTTCATGCAAATGTGCAGAGGGGAAAGGGCCCCTGGATTTTCTGCAGCTGCTGTCTGGATCTTTTTTTTTTTTTTTTAAATATACTCAGGGCAGCTGCTTGGGTGGTCAAGGAGTCAGCTTGAGCCACTCATGGACCAGCCACTCTGAAAGCTCACAGTGACTGAGCTCACTGCAGGCTGCTGGCCAGCCGCCCTCTCACGATGACTGTGTCCCCTCACCTATGACCCTAAAGGCCTTCCTGGAGATGTTCACTCCTCCACATCTAACCTGAGACACAGAAAGGCAAGTTACCACTCCAGTTTTGACAGCAGAGAGAATGCATTTAGAACCATGTCAAAAACATTAACAACTCAGTCACCACGAGTGATTACCAACACTGCATTTCAGAACCTCAAAGAGAATCTTAATTTCATGAAAGAACATTTTGTCATCCCGTAAATGTATTTTAGGGGAAGTGTGCATTCTCTGTTGCAAAAGTACTAGTTTTAAGTAGCAACAGGTAAAAATGCAAAAAGTAACAATAATAAACCAAAAAATAATAAATCATCCTGAACTTTTGTATCCTGCTGGTGGGTATTGGGAGCTGTATATGAGTTCTTTCAACAGAATGTTTTCCCCTATCTCTTCTCCCAGGGGACACTGAAAACAGACCCTCACGGGGAGGGGAAGGTTCCATATTTCATAGCCCAAACCCCTCCATTTTCCAAGAGTCCTGGGAGACACGTGTTTTTGTGAGAAAGCAGTTTGGGAAGCACTACAGTTTGGATATTTGTGTCCCCTCAAGACTAACAGATTAAATAATCTCTAATCCAACAATATTAGGAGGTGAAGTATCTAAGAGGTAAGTAGGTCATGAGAGTCCCTCCTTGTGCAAGGGATTCAAATTTTTTTTTTTTTCGGTACCAGGAATTGAACTCAGGACCTTACGCTTGCCAGGCAGGCACCTTGCCTCTGAGCTACATTCCCAGCCCTGAGCTCTTTATGAAAGAGGCTTGCGGAAGGGTGCAGCACCCCTTCCTACAGGGTTCAGCTCCCCCTTCTGCAGGACTCAGCTCCCCTTCCTGCAGAACTCAGCTCCCCTTCCTGCAGGACTCAGCTTCCCCTTCCTACAGAACTCAACTCCCCCTTCCTGCAGAGTTCAGCTCCCCTTCCTGCAGTGCTCAGCTCCTCTTCCTGCAGGGCTCAGCTCCTCTTCCTGCAGGACTCAGTTCCCCCTTCCTGCAGGGCTCAGCCTCCCCTTCCTGCAGGGATCAGCCTCCCCTTCCTGCAGAGCTCAGCTCCTCTTCCTGCAGGGCTCAGCTCCTCTTCCTGCAGGGCTCAGCTCCTCTTCCTGCAGGGCTCAACCTCCCCTTCCTGCAGGGCTCAGCCTCCCCTTCCTGCAGGGCTCAGCTCCTCTTCCTGCAGGGCTCAGCTCCTCTTCCTGCAGGACTCAGCTCCCCCTTCCTGCAGGGCTCAGCTCCCCCTTCCTGCAGGGCTCAGCCTCCCCTTCCTGCAGGGCTCAGCCTCCCCTTCCTGCAGAGCTCAGCTCCCCCTTCCTGCAGGGCTCAGCTCCTCTTTCTGCCCTGCTGTCTCTTCTGCCTCAGGAGGACTCCTAGGTGAGACATGGACTTCCTCCCCGACCTTGCACTGCCTGCCTCTAGAATGATGAAACACAAATGACTGTTGTTTATAAACATTTTAAAAGTTTTGTTAGTGCTGTAAAAATGACATATCCAGGCATTTTGTCATAGCTGTACAAATGGACCAAGACGGGAAGTTCAGGGACACTTATCTAAACAGGCCATGACCTCACTGGCACAGGACTGAGGACTTTAAACACATCTATCCTGTGGTTAGAACCCTCCAGTCTTTCTTGCTAAAGGGAAGGTGGGGCAAAAGGCTGATGAGGGGGAATTTGGAAAATGGATTTCAAACCAGCTTCGACCTTTGCAGCTTCACCTCCCAGCGCCCTCCAGCCCCAGAACTTCCGGACCCTAAAGCTGCTGTTGAGGAGCAGGGACATCAGGCCCTTAGGTTTTTGTTCTGCACATGTAGATTCCCCACATCCAGTGTAGATGCTTGGAATCTGACGACAATCATATGACAACTCCAGGAGCTGTGGATGTAGTGTTTTACTCCATGCTACAAGACTGCAAAGCTGACATCACTACACAGCAACTGCCCTTACTTGGTAGGAAAGAAAATTTAAGTTTAGATCAAAGAAATCGTCTGATGCAACACATGGCGTAGGAGAAGTCATTCGAGCTTATCTCTCTTTGGCTTCAAAATTGTTAATCTATTTTATTCCTCTGTGAGCAGAAGTTCTCTTCCTTCACAGCTAAATGTTCCAGCTTTAGGGTATAACCCTTATGTACCCCTGTTTTCCTAAAGGACAACAGAACCTTTGAGTCTGGGGTTCTCCTCAGAGGGCCCTTGGAACAGCCCTTGAGACCCCAAAACTGTGACTTACGTGCTTCTGATATCTTGCTGTTTGTGTCCTGGAAACAGCCAACAGCATCGGGATGTGATGCAGTTTTACTGCTTGTCTTGTGATCCTGGACTGTGGCGATTCCCGCACAGGCAGAAGTATGTGTGCTGTTTCTACACGGGAGACTGCACGGCAGGTGTGTGTCCACCCGTGTGCAGCGTGGGGCCCTGGTCATCCTAAAGAATGAAGAAAGATGGCCGCTTGGGCTTCATTGCCAGCTTGCCCACATGCCCCCACAATGCCACAAGGTCATATCTGCCTCTCCTGACTGCACCATAACATAGAGGCCACGTGGAAGCCCACACGGTGCTCAGCAAGTCAGACAGCGCGAGAAGACTGAAGTGCAGAGGTTCGCTGTGTGCGGTGCCGATGTGCCCACCTGTGTACCAGGGCACACACAGCCCTGGAAGGGGGCAGCTGACACCATGAAATGCTTTGGGAGAGCAAATTGGCCTGTTTTTTGTTTTGTTTTGTTTTGTTTAATGCTAGAAATCAACTTCTTTTCAATGATAGTTAAGAAATTCTGCCCCTTCATTTTACTTACTCTCGTTTCTTCGTGAAGATTGAGACTGGCACTCATCCGTGAGTGACACGAAGCTGTGTCCCTCTCTCTGTGCCTCCTCACTTCCTTCACGCAGTGCCCTCTGCCTTCACCTACACGGCCCCCACGGCGGAAACTCTCCTTCTCAAGTCTGATCACGCTGCACCGTGGAGAGGCTGGTTGCCGAAGGCCGGTGGGTGAGTGAAGGAAGTGGAGAGTTACGGGTCAGGAGGTGCAAAGTTTCGGGTGGACAAGGCAGTGAGTCGAGGATAATTTTCACCTTGCGGTGATTACGAGTGGAAAAGAATGTACAAAAACCACCCTCATCAGCCACGGCTGTCTATAGAAGGGTTGCAAAGCACCCTGCGCCACGGCTGCGCAAGCAGTGTCACCACTGATCACCACCTGGTCTAGAGATAAGTTACGAACAGGAATACAAGGGCACTGTGGGAAGGAAGGGCAGCAGGAGCCCCGAGACCAGCGTTCCTGTATATACCGGTGACTCTTGAAATCTGAATCAGATATTTTGCTTTTTCATAGCAATTGAGTTGAACGTTTAAACTAACCTTCAGTGCTGCCATTTTGAGCGAGTCTTTTTGGCAGGTCAGCCACTGGGAAAGTGCTTCTCCTCTACCTCTGTTTACCAGGACTTGTACACTCAACCAGGGCTCGTGGTCCACACACACCCCTTTTTCCTCACTCTCCCAGGTTCTCTTCGCTCTTTCACAGCGTTGCACTGTGTGTTTGCACTTGCGTGTGATTCTCCAAGGGGACGGTCACGCGGAGCAGCACTGGCGCTGTTCTGCTGGCTGAAGGAATTTTACATTAGTTTACATGATGCTAGAATTTTATCTTCTTTGTTGGAACTTTGACTTCCACCTCTTGCTAATTTTATAAGCTTGGTCAAGTTCTTAAAATTCTTAAAACTCATTTCCTTATGTCAAAAAAATGCAAACAATATCAATAATAAAATCTTGTTAAATTATAAAAAAATTATATAATACTTATAAAATATTTTTCTATAGTATTCATTCTATAAATAACAATTACTACCCTATCTTTGGGATGAGTGCACTTTTTAATTCTTACACTAAAATTTCAACAAGTTATGTACTAAGTTTAAAAATATTTTTCAGAGTAAAATAATGTTATATATATAAAACAAGTACAGCATAAATGGTAATAGAAATTAGAAGACATAGGCAAACAACAGTAGCCATGTAGAAATGATATTTCTTTTTCTGCCTCTCCTCCAAGCAGAAAAGGAAGCATATGTAACAGTTACAAAAAAGCTAACTCCTTCTGTCTTGTTTCTTTGTGGGTCACTTTCTCAATATATCACCAAGCAAACAATGGAATCCAGCTTTTATCAGATGCCTTAATCACCCTTAGTTTCCCTCCATGCTCCTTTAATTTTGAGCTTTGGCTCCCAGTGCTTCCGATTACTTAGAAGTAACTCCTACTCCCAGCCCGTCTCCCGTCCTTAGGGACTCCCATTTCTGGAAAGCCCTTCTCCAGAGAGGAAGTGGATGACTCATAGCTCGAGTCAATAAACTTACACTGAATGTCCAACACATGCTGACTGGTGTCCTCAGGCAGGATGGGGTAAACACCTACATTCGAGACATAAAACAAATAATAGATCTGGCTCCAACCCACTGTAGTCTTGTATAAAGTCAAAATTAAATACAGAAGGGCAAATTCTGTAATCTCCATGATCTGTCTGTCTTACGTAGTCTTGGGCTGAGATGTACAATCTGGACCAGTTTCCTCTCATTCTCCTTGCTTTCTCCTTCCTGACACTTAGCAAATGCTGGATCCATCATTTCCAATTAAAGTGTATTTTCCTGGCACAAAGATCACCAGGCACGCATATTTTAACCAATTCTCAAAAAACAGTAAATAAACAAATAAATAGGTTTGCTTCTAACCTCATGTGCGAACCAGACTGGATGGGTGGTCATTCCGGGGTTGGACCCCATGCAGGAGACGCCGAGCTTGTACCTTTCAAAGTACCAAGTAGCCGGTTCACTAATTACACTCAGAACTCAGACACTTAATCTCATGGCAGAGGAGCCTTGTATTGCCAGACATAAGTCATATCCCACCCAGATCTGAGAAAGTGTACAACAGCCACATCTAAAGAACAAAGAGAATTTTAAAATATGCCACCAGTGAAGCCCCTTTACTGGTCTCAGCTCATGGCCCTCTTACCCACATCCACGTTATAGGCTTAGTAGTAATTTTAAGTGCAGTCATGGAAAGGAAACCATGTTATCCATGATAGAAACCACAGGACATCTTGTTGTGTTTGCTGAAACTCTGCTGTTAAACGGAACAGTAAGCTGTTCCCAGGCAGGTCACATAAGACAACACCTGAAGTTTTGGGAAAATGTATCATTCATCACTTTTCCTTTAAATACACAGAAGCATTTTTTTCTATCATCTTGTGCCTTTTTATGGGCTGATAATGATAGGAGGAAATGATTGAATGCAGGCAGGCGTTCACATCCAGAATGGATGAAGAAGGCAGAGCAGAAACAAATGTTACACATGTGTCATTTACCACCAGCAGCCAGGCACAGATTTCAGTGCATTTTATAAACTTTCACACTGACACTGAGTTGGTGAGCATTCGTGTTCAGACAAGCATGTCTTGTGTGTACAGGAATCCTGCTAATAAAAAGCAGTAAGTGGGTGGAGTAATTCCTCCACTCCTTGTAAATAAGATTAATTTTCCTGCCATTTGTCTCCTTTAGTGAGGTCATTCCATATTACTTCCCAAATATTCAAATGGAGAAGCCCTTTGTGGAATGCAGGAGGCTATGGACATCCTCTCCACCAGCGATGCTTTTGGGTGTCTTGCTTACCATCATTCTAGCTGGTTATGTGGTCCCACATCTCCTGCCTAAGCAGCAACATGCCCCAGGCTGCTGCAGCCAACTCACAGAGGTGCTGCAGAATATTTTAAATTTTTCAAATGAAATCCAGTAACAGATGACCAACACCACACCAAGGACTACTGTCGAGTAGTGTGAACTTAACTCAGAATGCTGAGACTATTCTTAGGAACTGAGAGAGAGTGCTGTGAAAAATTACTGAGATAACAAGGATGTGAAGGCCTTGGAAAATGTGGGAACCTCAAACACAGCCCCCATTCTGCACACCCTAACTTTAAGACTGTAAGTTCATATATGGTACCTGATACATTTTATGTGTCAGAAAATCTACTCCGGAAATTAGAGCAACCTACTGTACTACGTTGTGGAATAAAGGAAAAGAAGTCACAGGACGAGCCTCTCAGTCTCCTCTTTCTCTCTGTGTAACTGCAGTGCCCAGCCAGCCTGAGGCTTTTCCTCAGGACGGAAGCCAAGGACACTGAGATCTGTCAGTGATCTCCGTGCTGACAGCCGTGCATCAGAGGGGAGTCTGAAGACAGAAATGAAGCGATGTCCGTCTGGTGCTTCTGGTTCCATCTCTGTTCTTCCGTGCAGCTCCGGAGGGGCAGGAGCAGGTGCTCTGGCAAGAACAGCGCGACATCGTGATGCGAAAGGTCAGCAAGGGCAACGCTGAGGGCAGCCCTGCAGGAAGGAGGCCACTGTGGCCGCCAAGCTCCCTCAGAAAAATGAAAGGCGCATCTTGAAAGCCAGGCTGTCGATTGCAAACATAAAATTTGCTGCTCACTCCTTCTTAAGTCTCCGCTTACCCATTTATCTCCACCTGGATAACAGTGGGTTTCTCTGACGGAGCAGGTGACGCTGAGCTCCCTCTCCAGACCTCAGGCCCTCCTCCTCCTCCCCAGGCACGCGAGGGGCAGTACCGAGGGGCAGTACCGTCCACTCGGCTGCTCGATCCAAAGCTAGTGGATCCCTCCCATCATGAAATGAGCCAAGAACAGCATTTTCCACCGAAAGAGTCTTACTATAGTAATCATGCTTTTATTTTCCACCCTGTGATACAGTGACAAACCGAGACTTGCTGACCAGGAGACACTGGCTTCCCGGGGTGATGACCCCTAGAGGAAGAAAGGTCACCGCATGGCAGAAAGCCTGTTTTCCAAATGCAGGTCCCGCACCCCTACCACCTTCTTTCTGGGGTTCTCACACTCTGCACACTGCCTGACTTCCTAAAGCAAACTAAAACCAGGTATAAGACAACTAAGGGGCCCCCTATGCCCCAGAGCCCACACAAGTCATTCAGACAAGTCAATCCTAAACTCATCTACCCGGCCTCACCCTCTCCTCAGCAGCCTGCCCGAAGTTAAAACATAATAAAGGAAGCCCGCGAGAAACCAAGATAAAGGCTCTTTCCCACAATTGCTCTTGCTATCTCTGGCCCATGGGGGACCCTGACACTTTGTCTGCAACTCTTCCCACATGATGTGAAATGTCCTCCCGTCTTGGGACTTTGAGGATGGAATTGTGACCTGATAGACTGACTACCCCCCACATGTCTTATTAGTGCACTTTGCTTAGAACACCTACTCTACAGTCACATCACCTCCTTAGAAGAGCGATCATAAAACCCTAGCCTTTTTACGTCACATAAGGGGTAGCTGAATGAGAAGAAAAACCAAAAAATGTATATAAAGGTCATAGTCCAGGAGCACAGATAAACTGAAAGGCGGTATTTAGTCATAATAAAGCACATCCCTTCCCTTCTCCAGCAATCTACCAGTGCATCAGTAAGATTCCCGCCTAATGACAGTGGGGTAAAGCTACAAGAACTTCAACACGTAGATTATCTCTCAGGAGGAGCTCTATATAGAATACGGAGAAGAGCTAGGAGATAAAACCGAAAACCACCGATATCAAAACACTCTTGTGCCTTCAAGCTAGAGTAAAACACTACACATAGCCCAGCTCTATGCTAGATTGACAAAATTCCACTCTAAAGCCTGATTTATCCAGTATGTCATATCTCACTTTAAAATTATAAAGCATTGTAAAGGCAAGAAAAATGTAGCTTGAAGGTACAAAATAAGTATCAGAACCAGATTCTTATATGACAATCATTATGGTATTATCAAATAGAAGATGTTTAAATGATTATAATTAACACATTAAATGATCTAATGGGAAAAGTAGACAGCATGCAAGTATGTATGGCTAATGTAGGACTAAAGAAACCCTAAGGAATACAAAGGAAACAGTAGAGCCCAAAAGCACTGACAGAATTGGAACACAGCTTTTATCCACTCATTAGTAAATGGAACACAGCCAAGGAAGGGCTCAGTAAGCTTGACAGACTGAAAGGGAAAGAAAAAAGAACGGAAAGATGAGAAAAAATGACAGAACACAACATCTAAGACTACAGGACAAGTTCAAAATTGCACACACATGTAATAGTAACATGAAAAGGAGAGCAGAGGGAGAAAGAAACAGGAGAAATAATAGTGACATAGTAACAGCAAATAATAGGCAGAGAATCTCAGAGAGCACCAAGCATGATTACTGGGGAAAAAAAGAAAGACCTGTATTCAAATTACAGAAAAAAAATCATGAAACATGTACCAGAGAAGGAATATATAAGGGTGAATTATGTTTTTCATTCTCATCAGTAGGATATTTGTTTAAAACGATAGCGGTAGCAACATGTTGGGTGATTTTAGTACATGGATAAGTGAAACGAATTGTTAACACAGATTGCAAATTTTAGAGAAATCACTAAAAAGGTGAAAAATCTTAATTGATATGCTAAAAAAAGATAAAATGGAATTATATAAAATTCTTAATTAAAGCCAGAAAAGGAAAAAAAGGGGGAAATATTAAAAAAGAAGCAAAAGAACTGCAGTGAACAGAAGAGAGCTACAAGTATGATACCCGACCACAGTAGATCGGTGTCCACTTTAAACACGAATGACCTCAGTGCACAGATTAAATGAAGATTTTCAGGGTGGAGAGGAAAAATAAGGCCCAGTTGTATGTTGTGTACAAAAAACTGCTTGGATAGAAAGACCCAGAGGACTAACGGTGAAGAGGTGGGAGCACGTGTCCTGTGTTAGCACCAATCCGAAGACACTCAGACATCCTATGTTAATTTCAGACGTAACAAGAGGCCGGGGGTGAAGCTGAGAAGCAGAGAGCCAGCCTGGCAAGTGCGAGGTCCTGGGCTCAATTTCTGTTTCTGGATGAAAAACAAATTAATTTCAGACATAACAGATTTCTGAAAAAGAAAAATTACCAGGGATAAAGAGGGACATTACAAATATCTAAAAAGACATGAACAATCCTTAATGTGTGTTCACCTGGCAACATGGTATCAAAATATCTATGATAACATGATAAAACAATATCTATGTAAGCACCTGCCTGGCAAGCGTGTGGTCATGAGTTCAATCCCTGGTACCAAAAATAAAATTATGATAACATGATAAAACTGAAAGGGAAAGGAGAGAAATCGCTAGTGTATTTGTTGGAGCCAATATTCTTCCTTCGCTAAGTAATAAATCAAGGGACTGGGAAAACAGGCAAGGAGGGTTGACTTAGGTAACATAATCAAGCAACCTGACCAAATCGACATACAGACAATAACCCCAAACAGCAGAATATATTCCAGGTGTGACCCGGGGTCCCTCAGAACACTGACCAAGGTGAGTCACCATCTGTAATATAAATTATTGTCGCTAATGCAGGGCACACGTACCGGATCACATGCCCCAGTTTCTGAGAAAAAGGATTTTCTTTTTGAAACCAGGTTGTGTTCTTAATAATTCTAAAATATCACATACATTTCTTGAGCAGATTCAGTGTTGTTAATATAAAACCTCTGATCAAGGGTCTAGAAGCCCAGAGTAAGGGAGGTATTAAGTAAAAAAGAATAAGGTTCTTAAGAATGAGTTATAATAAAGAGGGAAATCAGAAACATAATTTAAAATAGTACATACATGAAACAGTTCTTTCAATTTTCCTCAGGAAGTTAAAATACTGAAAACCATGCTCTGGAAAATGTACCTCAATCATACTATCAAAACAGTGGCAGTGAAATGATTCAAAAAAAAGAATATCGGACATTGATTAAACTTATAGAAGAAAAAGATTATTTCCTCCTTCTAGATTCAAAGAATATAATTCGTAAAAAGAGGTATGAAGTATATTTTAAACAAATGGTTCCCAAAGTGGTCACTGGAAGAAGAGAAAGTATTTTAGTCAATAGCAGATCAGAAAATGAAGTGAAGCCTAAAGTACCATAGGAAAAGAGTCAAGATCTCAGAACAGATTAGTTACGCGCAGAAAATGTAAGACCATCCCTTCTAAAGCTGCATATTTAAACCTTAACAAGAGCTGGTAGGAGCCAGGAATACAGTATCAGCTGGTAGAATTGCAAAGAGAAACAGAGAAATCCATAGTTATATTTGCTGATTTTGATTCTCCTCATTCACTTAGTGATAAGACCAGAGTTGAAGGTAAGGGTAGAGTTGACCTGATAACATATTCAAGCAACCTGATACAACTGACAGAGAACAACCAATCCTGAAACAGGATAATTTATACATGGTTTGATCCAAGGTCACTGGGAACATTTGCAACACGAATCACATACTGGGATATGAATCCCTGCACTTCCAGTACTCTTGGAGGCTGAGGCTTTAGGATCACAAGTCTGAGGCCAGCCTGAGAAGCTTAACTACTTAGCAAGATCCTATCTCAAAAACTAAAAATGGGATGGGGATGTAGCTCAGTATGAAAGCATGACGGGGTGGATTTAACCCCAGTACACGCCACACACACACACACACACACGCACGCACGCATGCAGGCACACGCATGCAGGCACACACGTGCACACCCATGCAGCCTCTGGTAGTCATTTGGAAGGAAAAGTTCTCAGCCACCAATTAAAAACGGTGATGATGGACAAAGATGTGGCGAGAACCCCTTTACTTCCAGTGTCCTGGTGAAAAGGTGTGTTACATCCACAGGTGAAAGCAGAAGACAGGTGAGGGAAAAGCACCCGTCTTGCATAAGGTAGAGAAGCAAAGAAACCAAAGGAAGCTGTGAACGTGTTACAAAATCTGACCAGAGTTCATTACAAAAGACAGGGATTTTATGGGAAATAGAAGACAGATTTTCCTCGACTTATCAAGAGGTTAAATCTTGATAAACCCATCGTAAGTCAACAATATTGCCTTTATGTGTTTAATACGCCTAGCATGCTAAACGTCACAGCACGGCCGATCTTAATGTAAATATGTTCAAAACACATCAGGCCACAACTGGCCAAAGTCATCCCAGACAAGCCTGTTTTATAAGGGGTTGATAACCCTATATAATTTATTGAACATATAATGGGATAAGAAAACACAATAAAAAACCTGGTAACACAATACAGTGCTTATTCCCACGTTTGTGGTGCTGCAAGACAGTATCATACATGTGGCACATTTGCTGGCCTGTGAGGAGGTGAGGATTCCAAATGTGAAGGACTATTTCTGCTGAATATGCATCATATTCCCTCCTTCATAAAGTAAAGCCATCACAAGTCAAGGCTAAGACAAAGACGTCAGTACCCAACAAAGTTTCCAAACCTCTAAAAATTCCTCAAGTGAGACTTCTCAAGGTCAGTTCCTCAGGAATCTATGCAGTGTGTACTGTGCTGAAGCCGAAATTGTAGGAGAAACCTACAATTCTAGAAATTCCTGATAAAAAAAATAGGGCCATTGACAATGGTCCAATCTCTTTCATACAAGGATGCACAAAACCCAAGGAATAAAAAATGGTTACTTACCACTATGAAAAAATTATCTGAGAAGAAAATGCAACCAAATTTACCTGTTTAATAAAGCTAAACTTCTCACAACAAATTACATCCCTACTCTTACAGAGAGGTGGGAGTGTACAAGTGGACCTCTTCCCCTAAAGGTTTCACCTTCTCCAACCAAGTTTCTCCCGCTGGGAGGTTTGTTTCATTTTGTTTTTAGGTTAGAGACTCTGTTCTTGGTGAGCTGTTCTCTTTTGCAGCACAGATAACTGTGACTTCTCCTGTCTTTCTTCTTTCAGGCAACACCAGTCTTTATGATAGTATTAGAGGGCTGAGCTCTAAAATTATAATTTCAGCTAGGATAACTAACTATTTCAGGGTTTGAGGTTTGTTGTATTTAAATTTCATAGGCAAGATGGGGAGTAATGTGGGAATCTCATACCGCCTGTTAGCGCTCAGGATGTTTAAGCAGGAAGCACAAGAGAAATTTGCACTAAAGTAATATAGTTTCTGTGACCCTGAAAAGACTAGCAAGTAGTAAAATATTCCAAACAGTTTTTAAGTGTGGAGCATTCTATTGACTGCATCTGAGCAAATCATGAAATTTAGGGGGATATTAATTTCTTTGGACTCTGAACTTGTAACTCACATAGCTAAGAAGACTACATTGTGGGTTATAACTGAAATAGGATTTAACCGCATAGGAACTTAATCTTTGTTAATTCTTCCCTGGATTGTGATAATAAAAGAAAACTCACACTAAACTGTGGAGTATCTCCAGATGGTTGGGATTTATTGACGTTGATTTTTAATTCAGTAGTGTATTTGAGATGGACTTTCTCAAACTATGTAGCTGGACAACCAGATGCTTTGATTCACTTTAGAGCCTTCTTGGGATGAATCTGAAATAATGGATCCAAGAGAAGCTAAGGTGGAGGCGGCACTGGTATGAAGCAGAATGAAGAGGGAAGCAGAGGGAGCTGCACTGATGGACAGTCGCTCTTTGCTGGTGATCAGTCAGTTTTCAAGAGAGAACTAACTGACACTCAGCCTTCGTCTCTCTTGTCCTCTGGCACTCAGTTTCTCTTGAAAGGACCTTCCGAAGCCTTCTGAAATGAAGGCTTCATGAGTTGAGGCCAGTTGCAGTCCATTTGTCTGGACCAAAGTTACTAAATCTATGTGTAAAGTTCATAAATTCCATATATTACCAGTGATATTTCCATCCACCCCCACCACACTCGCCAATATAAAACTTGACACAATGTTAATATTTTGATTTCTATATAAATAACATGACTCTATTGGTTGTAAACTCTGGGAACAGGTTGTAATTTATTAACACCTGAAACTTCAGTAACAGAACATAATCTATCCAGTTCTGATTCTAGGACATGATTTTCTTATGTGAATTAGTTAGTAGTTTTTTGGTTTGGGTTTTTTTTTTTTTTTTGCAACAAGAAACAGAAAATATTATCCTAGTTGTTTAAGTGAATATGCGTTTTTTTTTCTTGTATAAATAATAATCCAGAGGCTGGTTGGCACCTAGCAGTGATCCAGAAGACCACAGCTCTCAGAGATCAGAGATCAGATATCTGCATTTACTTTCCCCACGAAATTGCAAGATGTCACCCCAGCTCCAAATGTCAGAATCATGTTCAAGTATAGAAAAGCAAAGTGGGTGTCTTGGTTATTTTTCTTGTTGCTGAGATACAATATCCAATATTCAAAGTTAAAGGAGGAAAGTTTACTGTGGCTTACAGTTTGTAGATGTTCCTAACCCTAAGACCACAATTAGTCAGCTCCAAGGCAGGGTAGCATGGCAGAGGGACATCACAGAGGAGAAATAGTCCATCACAAAGAAGGGCAGGCAGAAGGCAACACACAGCAAGTGACAAGCAATGACCCTCTTTCTATCCCTTATATCTTATCCCTAAGGGTGGGTAGGACTCACACTCAGGGTGAAATGACCTTAATTGTAGCATCAGATCATGAATCAATCCCAACATCACACATTGTAGATCCAGCCACCTCCAAAAAGCCTTGCCTAAGACCTCATGAGGTTGTGGGGGACATTTAGATACAAACCATAACAGGATGAAATATATATATATATATGGAATCTGTATCTCTGTTATCTAGAATGCAAACATGTTTGAAGAAATTTTATAACAGGTATTTATTTACATTTCATTGGCCTGAACTGTTTCACATGGTCACCTCTCATGGCAAGGAAGGCTGGGAAAATGAATGGGAGCTCTTCTGGCCATTTTAAGAGACAGCTGTCATAGACGCTCATACACATATTGGGACAATCAATGCAATCAACTGTCCTCCACACTATGAGCCATGTTATTTTCAGCGCCTCTTAACATGATAAAGTATTTTTCCTCTATTTTGGTGACAATTTATTGTGAATGGTAGAGTTTTTTCTGATATCTTTTTTGTCTCTTTCATAATCCCATATATTTTTAATCTATTGCCATATTTTAGCAGCTGTATATAACTCAGTGGTAACTCTTTCATTAAAAAAAAAAGTCACGATTTCTGTGATAACTTTTCCTCCTTCAGAGGGTATTTTTCTTTTACTCTGGCTTCATATGTCTGTCCATGACCATTAGTGTCCCTGAATATCTCTGGCTTAGAGACAAACAATAGTGTTATTTTTAAAGTCAAAACTAACGCATTTTTATTCCCTTCGTATTACCTGGCCCTGTTGCAAATTTTACAAAAGAAGAAACTTGGGAAGTTTAAGATGTGGATTATTTCAATTGCAGTAATACTTGGTTAAGCTTATTCAAAATTCAGTCTCCTTTCTATTTTTGTTGACCTTGTTGTGACATTGTCACAGCCCTCTTCCTCTCAGTCCTTGAAGCCTAGTCAGGCAGTAGGGAAGGTGCGTCCCTCACAAATTTAGTTCAGCTGTTTGGCCAGCTCTGAATTCCATCAAGACTGACATGGGTTTCACAATAGATTTAATTCCTACTTATCATGAAAATGAACAAGCATGTCTGCTAAGATGTTTTCTTTTTCAGCTTTGAAATGCTGTATTAATAGAGCAGCATCACATTAGAATGTAATGTTTGTTGGCTTTAAAGAAAGTTTTCCAAAATTTCTTGCCATGAATTTGTATTCACAAAAGTTACTAAGTCTGAGTGGATTTGCTTACATATTAACTGCTGTGAATGTAACTCTCTTTTGTATAGGCTTCTCACTTTATTTGGGTAAAAATATGACATCACATATGGAATTTAATAACAATGGCATACAGGAAGAATTTAGATCAACCTTACCAGAAAAATAAAAAGCTATTGTGAGTACTCGGCCTTTAAAATAAAAGTAAAATAAATGTAGTATAAATAAAAAAGTTAATTTTCATATGTGCATTTTTCATGGACCCATTAATTTTCAGGTTTTCCACATGTTCCTGGCGCATGAATCACAGCATGGAAAAGGAGAAGGCAGTAGAAATGAGGCTGTGTGAAAATGCGGCACATCGCTCGGGCAGGAGCTCACTGCCAGCACCATCAGGGCAGTCTCTGCCTCGCTCCTATCCACCAGGCTCTTTGCTGCGCACCAGAGAGGGCCAAACGCATCCCCGGGGCTAGACGAGGAGCCGGCGGCGCTGGCAGACGCAGCTTGCTGTGTGGAACCGAGGCTGCCAGACCTCTGCTGACGCTGACTGGCACTCACTCTTCGTCGGAGTGGGTTTGCATTTGGACGAGGTCTTCATGTTCGCCTCCCTTGCTATTTCCTGAGGAAAGTGAGCGACTCTGTGAGGCTGTGTGCTTTTCAGGGAAGCCCCTCTCTCTCCTCTATAGAGACAGCTCTGCACACTTGAAGCTTGTTACATCCATTATACTCCACCTCTGCACTTGTCAGATTCTCCTTCCCTCATGCTTTTCTTCCTTTTCTCAGCCTAGGAGCTGTATGAAGACTTGCCGATAGCCTTAGAGACGTAAATCCACCATTTACCTACAGAGCAAAGACAAAGTTAAAGGAGAGGAAACCACATTACATCAACATTAGGGACGTTTGAACTGGACTTAGAAAGGCCTGAGGGGGAGTGATCAAGGCAGCTTTTCCTCGGTAGGATTCTCTCCTCTGCGAGGCTGGCAGCTGCCTTCTCCACGAGGAAACATTTCCTCTCCGGCCCTGGCCGAGTGGACTTTAGAAACGTTACTCTGGACTCAATTCACTTCAAAGCCATGAGGCATTTTTTAAACATTAGCGTGAGTGTGATGCTGGTACTTAGGTTTCCTTCTTAAAGTCCATGTTCATGTGCTCGACGGGATCCGAATTCTGATCCTTCTCCAGTACATTCAGACAGGAGAAGCGCGCGCGTGCACACACACACACACACACACACACACACCTTTTTTTCATGCAAAGAATCCAGGCAGAACAAATCTGCAAAGAAATTTAACCTGAATTCTCCAAATCGGTAAGTCATACACCATCAGGACACCCAGTCAGTCGTGGGCTCTCTGTCTTCTGTGTACTCCTCCAAAAGTACTATCGAGTACAATTTTAATGTTATTTTCATGTGAAATGAAACCATTCTTTGTGATTAGAGGAAAGACAGAATATTTGCAATAAACCTTAGATTTCAAGCTTGCCCACCTGGTCTTCTGTCCACCTGGCTTTTCTTTTGCTATGTTTTTCTACTCCAACCTTCTTTACTGCCAGGTGGAACCCAGCTTGCCCTTAGGACTGGGCTCCAATGTCAAACGTGATTAATTCCTTAGATCTGCTCTATTCATTCAGTTCAAGAGGCAAATGTATTAAATTGTATATAGGTACTGAGTGCACAAGGGAATAAGAGTACAGGTTTTTTCCCTAAGAAGAAAATCCCTCCACCTGTGTTCTCATAGAACGTGTGGGTACTGGGGTCCTACCCCCTGCTCTTGGCAATGCA
The DNA here is from genome assembly GCA_004027455.1 of Hydrochoerus hydrochaeris. Lineage (NCBI taxonomy): Eukaryota > Metazoa > Chordata > Mammalia > Rodentia > Hydrochaeridae > Hydrochoerus > Hydrochoerus hydrochaeris. The sequence goes on along the minus strand of PVLA01003654.1, from coordinate 83,246 downwards.
GTGCTGTTAGTCTTCAGGTTTACCTTCCACCTCATCTGGACAGTCCACCGTGTTAGCTAGAAAATACAAGTGACTATCAACAGCTTGGCATGTGGCTAGTCCACACTGAGAGGGGCTGTGATTGTGATATGGACATCGATTTTTAAACCCACAAAATGTACAATTTATTAATAAGGTCATAGATGTTAATAATATAATGAGAATATTTTCATATTTGAACTAAAGTAATGTGTATAATAATACTTTCTTCACTTTAATTTTATCTGTTTCTATTTTCACCATGGCTATTAGGAAATTAAAAATTGTAAGAGTGACTAGTATTGTATTTCCATTTGACAGGACTACACAAGAGATAAGCCTCCTGAGAATAAGAATCATTTTAATAATTTTGTATTTAAATATCAGTTGCATATAGACCCAAGGTATTCAAATAATAAATACAATAAATTCAATAAATATAATACAATAAATATGCCTAATTTAATATATATATATATATTAATGGTCATTGTTAATGTCCTAGAGCTAGAAACAAGATGCTAATTTGTGAAAACAAAAATTACTTTAGGTTGAAAAGATTTTCTATCTTAAATTTTTTTTAACTTTTATTTTATAAGCTGTGGTGCTTTGGGAACGACTGTAATGTTTTCTCCGTGTAGACTGATTTAGTCACTTCTGCATCCCATTTGTGTGTGTTGTTTCTTCTCTTCTTTATAAGCAAAGGAATGTTACATTATCCAAGGGTGATTTTCTGCAAATGCTGTGTGATGGTTCGGCACAGGGCCTGACACTGCATTCTGGTTCTGCCTAGCAAGAATCACAGTGGAAAAGACAGCAGGTAACAGCCCAGGGCTTGAGCAAAGCCGTGCATTTGCTGCCGGCATCCCAGACACACAGCCAGGAAGCTTCTGGGGATCCCCAATCCATTTTTCATCAGTCGCATAAAAGAGTGTAAAGCCTCTGGGAGATTTGATGTCATTTTGAGAAGCCCACGACACAGGTAGTACATCATATTTTATTGATTTGATACATAAATTGTTTCTAGAATCTCGAATTAACCTCTTAAGAGTTCAAAAGTTGGTGGGAGAGATTGTTGTTTGGTGTGAGGAGGGGTTGTTGGTTTTGTTTCCGCTTTTTTGGCAAGGGGCAAGAGATGACAGATTCTTACTTGCTGTTGTTCCAAAATAAATAAACAATAATATAAAGGACTCTAAAGAAATATATCAACTAAACATAATTTAGAATACTGGATGCAATCATAGATATTCAAGAACAATTTAAAAAAAACTGAAATAAAGTCTATAAAATAATAATATTGTATTATAAGAATTTAAAGTTCATTTCTAAAATTTAATAACTTTACTTTGGTTATAGATGTAGATTGACATTCAAATTATTAAATTTTCAAAAAATGAATTTTCATGTTTTATAAAATGTTTATAAAATTTTAATTATAGTTACAAAAATAATGATTCTATACTATTACTATTATATTCATATTATATTTTCTTAACCACATTTGATTCTCCTTGGGATAATATAATGCTTTCTGTCAATTACTTCACATTATTAAGTAACATTTAAACTAATGGAGGTGGTTATTAGTACATACTCAAGTAACATTATACCAAATACATTTGGATTTTTCATTGTTTCCTCTCAGTGCCAATGTCCCACCCAACACTCATATTTTAACATCTCCTTAAACGTTCTTTAAATTTTTCAAGTTACTCCCAGAATTCCGCAGGACTCTTATATTCCACATTGTGGGAATTAGCTTTCATCTTGACCTTGGCACTGGGAGATATTTAATGGCTTTGAGGTATAAAAACAAAAGATCCAAAGTTTTTGAAAGGTATCTATGATGCCAGGAGAAGGCAAAGACACAAAGAGAAGATACTAGGAACTTCGCAACTGACTCTTCAGTGGATGGTGAGTTTCATCACCAGGACAGCAGTGAAGAGGCCTCGACAGCCTGAGTCATTCCAGAGAGCATCGCGCTGTTCTATAACCACCGCGAGACACCACGAAAGCATGCTTGCACCACAGTTTGAAGGCTGGTGGTCTGGAAGGAAGTGGGTCTGAGAGAAGGCACCTGAGAAAGGGTAGCAGGTAGATGATTCTGCAGTGTTTTATCACTGCTCATCATCTGGAAAGTTGTTGTGTTGTTTGAGATTCACTCCTTGAGATACACAATCAATGAAACCTTGATTCTGTCATTGCTAAAGCAGGACTGGACAACGACTTGGAGAAATTCAGAGAGTATTCCTCTGAAACTAGACTCACTCAATAGATACACAAGATTAAAAAGTTTTATGAAAATCCTATCCATCATAGACCACTGCATTAACTTTCCAGGATTTCCGTGGTAAAAGTGTACTCAACTTGAAAATATGTACTCATAAAAAGGGGCAGCTGATATTGTCACAACTGTTCATAATTTATTCTCCCTTCATTATAATATTACATGGTAAGTAAATTCCCTAATAGATAAAAGGGAAGGAAGGGAGGGTGAAAGGACAGAAGATAGAAGGGAACAAAAGAGCAGAAAGAAAGAAGTATTGACTGTTTGAATATGTGGGAAATAACTCAGAAAACCATTACTTGAGTTAAAGGCAGATGTGAGAGTCTAAAACGCTAGTTATGATCAAAAGCCTTCTTTCATCAAATGTCTATGGCCACTGGCCAAGGTCTTTGATAAGTGACGTGCTCAAGAATCTTCAGCCGAGAGGCAAAAATGAGTAAAATGAAAATGACTGCTATTATCCTGCGTCACAGATGACCGATCAGGCCAGGCCAAGCTGACCTGTGAGCGCTGCAGTCAGTGAGCTGAAACCATATCGGAGACCTGGCCTGCTTGGCACCGGGGAGCCTGCTTCCCCCTCAGCGAGCTCCATGCTAAACTCCTCTCCTTTTCATCACAGCTGAAATGCTCACAGGGATGGACAGACGTCCACAGCCACACCACATGCTACCCTGGACCATAAAACCTGCTGGTGTCCTTTACAGGGGTTTGTTTTCCTTTGTATACAAATCACCTTTAGCATTTGACGCTTCCTTCAAAAACAAGCAAGCAACCAAAAACAGTAAACAAAACAACTACTGGACTTTGTATTCTCTAATATATTTTAATGTTATTTTATGCTCCTTTCAGCTACATTATCTTTAATCCTAGTAAGAAATCACCTTTGAACTGTTCAGTTTAACCAGATCCCTGTTTGTGTTTAACTAGCGGGGGAAATGGTGGTTTTATTGTTTGTGGCCACGATGTGTGTCGGTCGATATTTTCTCAAAAACCTTTCTCTTCTTTATCCTCCCAACACACGCACACACACACACACACACACACACAGAAGAATCTATTCCATATTATATAAAATGAGTGCATTTAGTCTAGCAAAGAGGTGACTAATATAAAGTTCAGAATTACTGCTTTTTAAGATAAGGCCAAGTATCCTAGGTCTTGGAGGAAGAGGGTGACTTTAGCACAAATTATTTGAAGATGCATCAGTTTATGTGATGCACCCCAAAGATGTAGCCCCTCCGAAGAGCGGTAAACTCAGCTTGGGCTGGCTCTGTTAAACTCCATCTCTATTAGTACTGCAGACAAAACCAGGGGCTGAACAACTCCTACTTCCACCCAAATCTCTTTCACTAACCCATGAGCTCCCCAGAGGTAAGTGCCAAGCTTCTGGCACTGACACTTCTGGTCTGACTAGCTACTGTCCCTATGAAAATCTGCCCTGGAAGTGGGAGAGGACAGCTGCTCTCTGAACACTGTGACAGTCTTGATTTTGAGCTTGACTAGACCAGGAGACCCTCTCAGATTGGTAAGGCACACTTCTGGGTGGGTCTATGGGTAGTTTTCAGACAGGACTGGCGTGCAGGCCAGTAAAATGATGGGAAGATTCGCCCTGACTGGGAGTGGTACTCTCCACTAGGCTGGCACCCCGGGTGGAACAGAGAAGGAAAATGTCAACCCACATTTGCAAAGCTCCATTCCACTTGAGTAGATTGTCCTCTGCTGCTGCCAGTGCTTCCGGGGCAGCTTCAGACCAGAGACCGCAGGGAGTTTCCAGGCAGGTGGCAGCAGACCCGCAGCACCCACACCACAGCAGCCGTTTGCATCATGGAAAGAGCTGGAAGGTTCACCTCACAGTTTTCAAATTGGCGCTGTGCCCTTGACCCTTCTCTTGCTGAGGTTTCCTGTTTCTGGACTGACCCTGTAGTGTGGAGACGGCCATCCTGACTGTCTCGTAAATCCACTTACAAAGGCTAAATAACCCAGTGCAACACAGGACACACAGGAATACCCTAAATAACTCAACACACACACTAGGGTGGCTTTCTAAACCCCCGCACGCAGCCTCGCTACAGTAAGCTGACGACCTTCTCCACGCTGTATCGATTGCTCGTACCATATTTGCGAGTGGATTTGGAATACTGCTTTGCTGGCCATATTTCTAGATGTGATTTCAGTCACTGGGACATGAGAGTAGGGTAAGTCATTGAGTATCGTGGTGGGTATGTAGCCCCCAAATCAGTTTCAAAAGATAGAGTTACAGAAAATTTCACTTTGTAGATCTTAATTGGTTTTAATTAGGATTCTAGAATTGGGTAGCATTCCTGAATGAAAATGGTTCAGAATGTCCCACTGCATCACACGTTTGGATCGTATTTATAGTCAGAGAAAAAGAAACAACATACAAAACAACCCGGCTGGGTCCAGTTGGCATTTGCCTTGTATGATTGTGTTTTTCACTTTCTGGTCCTAATCGGCTGGAGCATCCGTTGGCATAACTGACTGAACTCAGCCCACTGATTGCAAAATTGTCTTCTTGGATTAGACCACATTGTTTACACCTTAAACTAAACTCATCGTATGCAGTGACCACTTAGGTTTCCAAGTGTAGATTTAAGTATGTCGCCGAGATAAGTTCAGAGCAGGCAACTCAATTGGACATAATTTGCAAAAATTCAAAACTATACACTGTTTCAATAATTAAACCTGTAGGAGGGAGCTCCTGTCATTCATTCATTCATTCAAGGCTCACACACTGCACACCAACTACACAGCAGTCCCTGTCCTAGCCGAGGAGCAGGGCTCTGCGGGATTGCCACGGGATGCACACAAGCTAGGGGAGTGCTGGTGAAAATGCCAAATTAAAACGGTCAGAATGTGCCACAGGGTGGAAAACAGCAGCCCTGCTGCACGGTTTCAACACTGACTTTATCAGGAGTCTCTGTAATTTAGCTTCACCTAAGTCATTATTGATGACTGAAAGGCAGACAGAAGAGAGAGGGCCAGTGATTAACTCCCAAGGCCAGTGGCCGCTACCTTCCGTATCTGGATGAAGGATCCCTTAAAAAGTGATGAAGCTAAGACTCTCCAGGTGAAATTGTGCTGTCTTCTTCTGGCCAGGGCTAAACTTGGTGACCAGTGTCCGTGTAAGAAACTCTCCCTGGAAAAAGACACATGGAGAAGAGAAGGTGGTGAGTAGAATTGGATGAACTGTGTCAGCAAACACATGCAGTGACCGAATGCTCATACCACCACAGGGGACTCCTCCTCGGAGCCTTCAGGGAGAGCATGGCCTTCCCAGTATAGCTCGGTTTCAGACTCTGATGTGCAGAGTTGTGAAAGAATAAGTTTTATCATCTTAAGCCTCCAAATTTGGGGTAATTTGTTACCACAACCCCAGTAAGCCAATAAATCCATGCACCTTAATTCTGGTTCCCACATCCTCTAGGCACATATTGAAATCTAATACATCCTGAATGGACTTTAGACCAATTGCTTTATGTAGTGTGAGGATTAGCCCGGGGTAGAGAAGAGGAGAGCACAGCCCAAATTGATTCAAGACTGTTAGTCTACCCAGGCAACATGTGTAATCTCACTGTAGAAAACATACATTATACGTCAGGTTCCCAGCCTATCATGAGCTACAGAAAGTGAAAACACAGCACGGAGTTCTAATTTTTTGTCAAACACAGTATACTCATTTTTCAAGGGAACTATTGGACAAGTAATTCCAGAAATATATTTTAATTACATATTACACAAGACATACACAGATTGGATCCTTACTTTTGTTCTTTTTAGGTCTAAAACATCTGATGTTACTCTCTTCTCATTAGCCACTGAGAAAATAACTCATAAATGAATTCACATCTGTTATGAGCTGATCTGAAAATCTGATATTTATTCTGAAATTATCCTAATTTTGTTGTAGAATAATTATGAATTAAAACATAAACCAAAACCAAAGTAATGCTTAATATTACTTAAGCAATATTTTCATTTGAATAAAACAGAGTTTTTAAATAAGAACCCAGCATGCAACCGCATTTAAAGTAGCAACATGCTTGTACTAAAATTAAACATAAAAGAGAGAGAAAAAAGCCAGCTCTTTCTCTTTCCATTGAATCTTTGCCACCTAAACACTGCTGAGGCTACAATTAAGCGTAATGAAAAGATAGATGACAGGCGAAGAAAAGGGAAATAAATTCAGCTCCCAGTGAAAATCTTCTGACAAATGTGCCTTCGCATAGTTCCCGTGTGCACTGGGAGCAGCGTCTGCGTGGCCTGCATCCCCTCTCGTTACCGGACACCCGTCGCTGGCTTACTTAGCAACCCGTACACGCCGCAGTACTAAAATGGGGCGGGTCATCGCTGCCGTTGGTCACATGACATCCAGCATCACCTTCCCAACGCTCTGCAAGTAGAGACGACTAAATAAGAACCCGTGAGGCTTCCTTTTAATAACACGTTCAAAAAGGTTCACTAAACCTAGCTTCTTATCATTTCTGCCATAGCATGGGGACCATGCTTTCTCTGCAGACGCCTTCATGTCACTATTCCTCCAAATCTGCTCATTCCACACACTTTGTGTAAATGGACAAAAATTGCTCTCAGTAGAGAACATTTGGGAGCCATTTTCCTTGCATTTCCTTAAGTCAAAATATAAAAAGATCTAGGAGCAAATTTATGCTACTATTACCTAAGGAGAGGCATAATATGGCCCTTGGATAGTGAGTCTCTGGGGATGTGCCGTGTTATCTGTGTGTGTGTGTGTTCATGTGTGTTTAGAATGAAAGAAAAATAATTCATGTGTGAGTCATTTCTGCATCCCACTTGGAGCTTAGCAATGTGTCGGTTTGAGAAGTTCAGAAACTGTTTATTGATCGCAATGGGCCCGTGGGTTTTCCCTTTCCCAGTTGCGGAATCTCCTTCAGTGAGGCTGGGAAATTGAGACTTTGCTCACCCTGATGTGTTAGCTCTGTTACACGTCTGCAAAGACTGGATGGCGAGGTAATCACACACCTCAGACTAGCTCTGCGCAAGCTACAGAACGCAGCTGCCCCCTGTTTCCCCAGGGGTGAGCGCAGCTTAAGGCAAAGTTGAATTTAAAAGAGAATGTGGGGGCAGCTGGAAAGGGCATGATCTCGCCCATGCTGAATCTGAAAGAAATCTATGACACCTTCCTGTCTCTGTCTCTTCCATGTCTCTCTCGCTCCTGCGCGCCCTTAGCACACAGATTATTCCTGTGAGCAACTAACCTGAGGACCAACAGACAGACATCACATTTTCCTGCCTCAGATCCTTCACAATAATTGAGGAAGAAGGATTTTTGTGTCATTCTACCCAGATAGTTCACAGCTTCTCTCAGCCAACCCTCCGCCTTTATGAGTCAGTCTTCTTCCTGTGAAAACCTGAAGGAACTCTATGGTCCTGGTGGTGCAGTTTCTCTGAGCGCTGATTCTCTGATGTGAGGAGGAGTGTGGTCTTTGCCTCCATGCTGGGAGAGACACTGTCACCTGGCATTGCTTTGCATCGTGGTGACACAGTCACTCACATTTCATCCCTCAGAGCATCTTCCTCACTGGGCATCAAAAGCAGACTCACGAAACTCAACCTCCTTCCACAGGGACTATGGGTGAAGGCGTCTGAGCTGCCCTTGCTTTGTCATCATCATCAGACAAGGGATGCCATTTGATGAAATAAATATTCACACAGAAATCGTGACAAGTCAAAAGCCTGGTAGCCACTGTTCCTGTGGTCTTTCTGAGAGGTGAGATGTGTTCTACTGCCCTACACTTTAAGAAGGGATTTGGTGGTGAATGATCATGCTTCCACTTATCTGGCAAGAAAGAATTGCACGTCGGCACAGACACAAATTACAGAAGAAGCACAGTGTATTTCCTACCTTGAGCAAAGAAAAAGAAACAAGCAAATAACCGCGGCCTCCTTTCTGAGGGTTGAGTGGTTCTGATTGGCTTTGCGTCGTGCACCACATTCTGAGCGCCTAGGCTGGCAGACACACTTCTGAGCCCACCGGCATGTGCCCCGCTGACAAAGGTGTCCCTGTTGACTGCTTCTCATCTGGGCTACAGAACCACTGGGTCAGAGGCTGACATTGATTAAGTACAAGAGAATCATGTTTTACTGTGACAGCTGCTAGGCTTCTGTCAACAAATCAATGTATTTTTTTCCTCTTCATCTTAGCTCTCCTGTTAGCATCCTGCTGTTACTAGAGACGAAAAACATCTCTGTCTGCTGATTAGCCACCTTCTGATCTGCAATCACAGGAAATATTTTAATGGCAGAAACACTAACCATTCTAAGCAGCTTTTTTTCCGCACAAATAGTGCAAGTCGTGGGGACTCTCCAGAGTATGGTTGCCTATGACTTAGATCCTCCATAAAGAAGAAGATATGATTCCCATTAAAAAGAAGCATCGCTTTTCTTCCTGGATTTGATCAGTAAACACACAAAGGTACCTTGGGCACCCAGTGAATTTGGGGGACGTTTTAAAAGCTGTCTCACACCATGAACTTCAACTAGCCAACCAGGGCAGCCCTTCTCGATAGCATCTCATATGGAATACAACTGACTGTTTAGAATACAGGGAGATCGAAGATCAGCTCCACACTGTATCCCTGAAACCAGAGTGAGTTTAAAAGACAGCGGATGGAGACGCGCTGCTGAAACACCGTGCAAAGGGAGCCCTCACGGACAGGCTGCTTAACATGCAGAGCAGGCTCTTGCCTCTACCTCTGTTTTGTGGCCAGAGACTGAACTTAATCCAAATGCTTAGGGAATTACAGCTCAGAGATAAGAAGGGAAATTCTGCGGTTCTTGATGAGGAGTGTGTTTTCATAGGCGCCATGGATGACTTTATTTCTATGCTCCAGGAAGTGCTTCAGTGGAAGTTGGAGCACGCGCTCAGCCTATGCAGGCTCGGGGCTTGATCTCCAGTACCAAAGTAAATAAGAGATAGATGACAGATAGAAAAATAGATAGATAATCACAAGGTAAGATTTTCACTTTCATGCTTAGAAAACATGGTTTATTCTGCCTAATAGATTTCTTCTTGTACCAACAGCAGTGCATTCAAAGAACAAAGAATTTGCCTGGAAAACTGTCACATCTTCAGTAATCCAAGAGGGGGAAAGTACCATGAGTTGCTCTTTGATGTCAAAAGTTGCATTTGGCCATGACTTGACCTTGACTTTCCTCTGGTGTGATCAGGACACCATGGAAGTAAAGGAAGAGCACCCCCATCTCACGTGCAATGAGGGCTGTTTGTGCAGATGCAGAAAAGCACCAAAAGCCATTTCAAGGGAGACAAAGAACAGGAACATCAAACAGGTCAGCACCCCGAGTAATGTCATTATGGGGTAGAAATTCTAGGTGTGTGCTCATTCTGGAATGAACCAGAAGGCACCATGCTACACCAAATCATGTACAAAAACAGGATAGCCATACAAAGGTCTCCTTTTAATTTGACACAGGAGAACAGAACTAGAGTTAATGTAGATGAGTAATAGGATCAAAGGAGAAAGGAGACAGAGATAGATAGACTAATTTGATCACAAGGCCATAAAACGGTGTCAAGGAGAAGACGCGGAAGAATTCTTCCTGAATGTCCTCCCCTGCTCCCTGCACCCCTGATGGCTAAGCATGTAGCCTATCTTTCCCCTAGAAAATTGTGAGCCTTGTTTTGCTTTGGTTTGGGTTTGGGTTGGGTTTGGGTTTGGGTTTTACCTCATTTTTCCATATTGTGCACCAAGCCCAGGGCCTCGGCACTGATCCAGAACCCCAGAACCCCTCCTTTAATTTTGCAGTGAGGTTTCATTCAGTCACTAATTTGCTCAGACTCAGCTAAAACTTGTGATCTTTTTGTCTCAGGCTCCTAGAGCACTGGGATTACAGGTGATTGTCACCATACCACCTAGGAAAATAGTTTTCTGATTGATACAGAGATTGAACTAGAATTTTCAAAAGTTTTGAAGTTCTTAGAAACAAAAGATTTGCTTGAAGAAGTGCAGTGGTGGATGCCTATGATCCCAATACTCAGAAGCCTGAGACAAGTGAACCACAGCAGGCTACAGGCAAGCCTGGGATATACAAGGAGACATTATCTCAAAAGCCAAGCAGGCAGGCACTTATGTTGCTGCGCTAAATCCCCAGCCCAAGACAAGGATGTCCACTATCACCACTCCTTTGCAATATACTCTGGAAACACTAGCCAGGGCAATCAGACAAGAGAGAGAAATAAAAGGAATAAAGATAGGAAAGAAAGAAGTTAAATTTTCACTACTTGCAGATGACATGGTACTCTATATAGAAGACCCAAAAAACTCCATTAAAAGACTGCTAGAGGAAATAAACAAGTTCAGCAGTGTATCTGGATACCGTCAGTGCTCAAAAATCAATAGCATTCCTGTACACACACACAAAAAAAAACTCACCGAAAGAGAAATTATGGAAATATCGCTCTTCACAATAACATCTAAAAAAATGAAATACTTAAGAATCAACCTAACTAAAAATGTAAAAGACCTATATGCTGAAAATTATACTATGCTAAAAAAGGAGATTGAAGAGGATATTAGAAAATGGAAGGACATTCCTTGCTCTTGTGAAAATGGCCATACTCCCAAAACTGTTATACAGATTTAACGCCATCCCTAGCAAAGTACCATTGACATACCTCACAGATCTAGAGAAAACACTCCTAAAATTCATTTGGAAGCACAAGAAACCTACAATAGCAAAGGCAGTTCTGGGAAACAAAGGCAATGCAGGAGGCATCTCAATGTCAGACTTGAAACAGTACTACAAAGCCACAGTGATAAAATCAGCATGGTACTGGCAAAGAAATAGACCTGAGGATCAATGGAACAGATTAGAAGATGCAAACACAACTACAAAGACACTCAGCCACCTGATATTTAACAAAGGGGCTAAATATGTCCACTGGAAGAAGAATAGCCTCCTCAATAAATAGTCTTGGAAAAACCATTTACTTCTTTGGCTCTCCACATGCCAAAGACTGAAACTAGATCCATGCCTATCACCATGCACAAAACTAAAGTCTAAATGGATCAAAGACCTAAATATTAAAACTGAAACACTAAATCTACTGGAAGACAAGGTAGGTAGAAGTCTTGGAGATGTAGGGGTAGGTAAAAAATTCATGAACAAAATGCAAACTGCACGGGAAACACTTCAAATAATCAACAACTGAGATCTCATATCATTGAAAAGTGTCTGCACTTCGAAAGAAACCACCAACAGAGTGAAAAGAAAACCCACAGAGTGGGAAAGAATTGTAGCCAGCAACCCCTCAGACAAAGGACTTATATCCAGAACATATAAAGAATTGAAAAACATCAACCCTCCAAATTCAAAGACCCTCTCAAAAAATGGGCATCTGAGAAACACATTTCTCAGAGAAAGATATACAGATGGCAAATAAATACATGAAGAAATGTTCACCATCACTGGTCATTCGAGAAATGCAAATTAAAACAGCACTGAGATTTCACCTCACTCTGGAAAGAATAGCTGCCATCAAGAAATCAACTGATAACAAATGTTGGCGAGGCTGCGGGGAAAAAGGAACACTGCTCCACTGTTGGTGGGAGTGTAGACTGGTGCAACCACTATGGAAATCCATATGGAGAATTCTCAGAAGACTAGGAATGGAAGCTCCATTCAATCCAGCTATTCCCCTCCTGGGTATTTTCCCAGAAGAACTGAAAAGTTCATATCACAGTGATATATGTGCACCCATGTTCATAGCAGCACAATTTGTAATAGCTAAATCTTAGAAACAACCAAGATGCCCATCAACTGCAGAGTGGATGAAAAAGATGTGGTATTTTTATACAATGGAATATTACTCAGCTCTAAAAAGGATGATCTTGAGGCCTTCATAGGTAAATGGAGACAACTTGAAACTATACTCGTTAGTGAAATAAATAAGATCCATATATATAAATATAACATTGTATCTCTAGTGTAAAAAGTAATAAGAAATGTAGGAGTAATAAAACCCCAAATGTGTAATTGCTATTGTAAAAAAGAGAGGAAAAGAAAGTGCTCTAAGTGATATAACTGAATGTATGTTTGAGTGTGTAAAATAGATGACCATATTGCTGAATCTTTGTTGGATCTTTGAGCAGAACTGTTTGCAGTCTCACTGTTTGCAGTCTCACTGTTTGAATGTCTACTATGCATCCTTTAATTTTGTAACTTGAACAACTATATCCAAGATGACAATATGTAATTTATCAACTGGTGATTTCTTAATGTTTTTTTCCCTCTTTTTTGTTTTTTCTTTTAGAATTCTGTATTGTTGCTACCCTTTTTTTCTGTTTTGCTTTTTTTCTCTTTAAATAAAATTTTTAAAAATGTGTAATTGCTATTATAAAAAGAGAGGAAATAAGAAGTGCTATAAAAGATATAACTGCATGTATATTTAAGTGTGTAGGATTGATAACCATATTTCTAAGTTCTTGTTGGATTGTTGAACAGATCTGTTTGCAGTCTCACTGTTTGAATGTCCACTTTGTATGCTTTAATTTTGTAACTTGAACAACTATTTCTAAGAGGACAATATGTAATTTATCAACTAGTGATTTCTTATTGTTTATCTTTTTTTTCAAATTCTGTCTTATTTCTACCTTTTTCTGTTTTTTTCTCTTTAAATAAAAATAAATAAAAATTAAAATTTAAAAAGTCAAATCAGGGCCAGGGATATAGTTCAGCAGTACAAGAGCCTGCCTGGCAAGCACAGGTCCTGAGTTCAATTCCTGATATCAAATAAGTAAGTAAGTAAATAAATAAATAAATAAATAACAAGTAAAGGTAATAACCAAAACCAAAACCAAAAGACTCTTCTGTTCTCTGCCCTCAAGCCTGCACCAAGCACCTCTAACTCCTGCAATGCAGCTCATTACATCTGAGTGTTTCTCCATCATTGATCATATTCACTGTATAATTTCATGACTTGGAAAAAGCTAAATCTTGAGCTCTAGGTCCTGGGCACAAGGCTGTATTAAAACATTTTAAAGTTTATTTGTCAGTGTTGATCATTCATTTTTTAAAATTTGCTTTGTCTCCTCTTTGACTTATGGTTAATATAACTTTTTGATGTGAAATAAATGAAAGTTGAATCAGAACAAATAGACAAGCACTAACCATTCTGGCAATTTTCCTCCCAGACCATTAATGAAGGAAAGAGGTTCCTTTTCCACTGGAGATTACGGAGAGTGAGTGGACCGTGGTGGGTTCGTCTTTACAGCCAGGGCCACCCCAGTGGAGGCAGGGGTGAGCTCCCTCGGCCGAGCCCTGAACAGCTAAGTGGGGAGCCGAGCAGCCAAGAGGAGTGTGCAAAGCCGTTCAATATCTGCTTCGGCAAGTACACCTTTTACCCTGATTTCTTCTACTCAGTAAGAATTTGACATTTACTGTGCCTGTTTGGGTAGGAAACTGGGTTCTCTTTGGGTACTTTTTTGTTTTTGGTTATTTTGCTGTTTGCATGCATGCATCAGGTGTTATTTACTTCTAATTTAAAGTTGATTTCTCTCGAAATCATAAGGGGAAATTGAAAAAGACCTGGTGCATCTCTCATTTACAAATAAGGGAGATTTCTCCATGTCAAAGGGCTGGCTGGTGGCAGGGACATGTCTAGAAAGATGTTCTCATCTGATTTCCTTTCGGGTCATCATTCTACTTCACTATTTTTAAAATCTTCATGTATGATCTTCTTGCCTGTATTGGGAATTTGGGGAAATTGCAAAGGGAACCCATGAATCCTTCCTCCACAAAATTTACAATCTGGAGATCACGTGTGCTAAAATATTCTCCATTATTATTGAAAACACTACTCTGAGAATGAACTTTCACAACATTTAAATTAGCTGTTTTATGGCAATCTAGTGTGAAACCCCACCCTCCTTTTCCCTGTGGAGATGTGCCATTCTTCCCACGTTTTAATGATAAGCCGATTTCAGTAATGTTCTCCTTCCTACCTATCATCCACCTCTATCGCAAATCACTGCACCATGAACAGAGGGCTGTGCCAATTAAGAACTAATCAGAACCCATTCAGGTTTAAGTATGTGCTCCCCGTTCTTTGAGCCTTGCTCTGTCCCTACCTGATGTATTTGCAGGCTGATTTTGCTCCTACTTGCACACAGGATGATCTGATCTAGTACCCAAAAATTGTTCTTTTGAAGGGAATTACTGTCAACACCACATGGGTCATCCTGTCCCCTCACCCCCACTGGAGAAACTAAAGGCATCTAATTGCAGGGCTGGGCACTGCAGCTGCCAGCTGAGATCAGGTGCCTGAAGAATCAGTCCCTGCCCTGCACAGCTGGGACGTTCCCACACAGCACAGCGAGTGCTGGCCACACAGCCGGCTCCTGCGTGGCCAGTGTGGTGTTTCCATGTGTCTGCGCTTCTGCCTCAACTCGGTCGGCGTGATCTATGACAAAGGTGACCATGACAGCGGTGCTAAGGTGTCTGCAGAGCGCTGACTGTAAAGAGTGCCTTTCCAGAGACAGCTTCACTCTCCCCTTGATGTGCACAGTGAGGAACCGTCACCAGTGGCACAGACCAGCCCTTCACTTCTCCTATCACATCTTCTCCATGATTCGTCTCCAGACGAACTGTCCACCTGCATGAGTCTCTGTCTGTACTTCCACAGCATTTCCCAAAGCCACCTCCAGGTATCTGCTGGGGGTGTTATGCCTCTGCCACCCCTTTATTTTCTTATTGGGCCACACGCTGCTGTGTGAGGTGTAAAATCTGGTGGAACCTCTGCTTTCCTCTTTCTAGCAAATAAAAAGCAGTCAATAAAAATGGAGAGCTGAACTGTAGTATAAAAAAATTCATTAAGTAAATATATATCCTACTGCATCTACTGACTTCCCCCGAAAACACCAGTAAATGCAGTAAGAGATAACCCAGCCCCCTAGCACTCCTCTAACGCCACCCCAGCCTAAACTGGAGTTCGTAAAAAGTCACATACAAATCTAACCCCAAGCACTGATGAGCAACAACTTCTGTTTGTTGTTGGTGCTGTTGTGTCCTTGTTCTGATGAAGAGAGAGAAAACATCCTACCCTTGTTCCATAATTAAATATATTTTCCCCTTGTAGGAGGCTGGAGACAGGCTCCCTCAGGAATTAAAGTTTAAAAACCAAAAGCAACATTTTTTGCTTTGAAACTCAGGGAAAGTCCAAATCAACTTTCTAGGTTTGTTTGCTCTCAGTTACTTACTTTCATCCCTTGTTTAAAATAACTAAACAATGAAGTAATGACTCCTACTGGCTTTCTGTAGATAACTCCCTTGATGCGCGGTCACTATAATTGCTTAGTTTAGTAATAATTGCTTGGGGGCTTGGAGGCTGCCTCATCTGGATGAAACTAGTGGAAACCACTGGCTCCTTCCCTTGGGCTTGCACGAGTGGCCCACTGGGTCATGTTTTTAGGTTGGAGGGGCAAAAGCTTTACCCTCAGATCAGAATAATTCCTCCACTTTCTGAAAACATTTCCTAGGATGAGCCAAAAATTTGCTGACAAGTGTACACACCACCCACAGCCTCACATTTCCTGATCTGCAGTCACCTCTCTCCACACCTCTGGCCAGCCTCTTCCTCCCCCCGTAAACATCCCTGGGCCTTTACTGGGGGGGGGGGGTGAACTGGAGTCTGAGAAAGTCCCCTCATGGCTGCCCATCTTGTGAACAAACTCATTCTCTTTTTCAAAACTCACCACCTCTCCAAATGGCATCATGCAGAGGGAGAAAACAGGTTTGTTCAGCCACAAAATTATGGTTGTCATCTTCTCGCACTGTGTCCTTTGCCCAAACTCAGATCCTCTATTTTTGTAGAACAATTTCACAGAATAAAATAATTTAGCAGTTGCAGGAAGAAAAGGAAGGACAACTTGCATCTATTCAATAGATAGCGTTGCTGTCCATGCAGAAAGACTTAAAGGGGGTGTGTGTGTGTGTGAAGAATTCCAGAAGAGCTGACCCAAAATTGCTAAATTGAAAGAGAAAGAATTTGAAAACCATCTTGCTTCCACCCCAACATTTTCCCACCCTGGAAAAATTTCCTTATCAATTTCCTCTTATCAAAAACTTCCTATTATAAAATTCTCTCTCAGTATCCTACCAGATTTGCAAAACTATTACATTAATAATATAGACTCCTTATGTGTCCTGGGACATTTGCTTCTGTTTACTTGCATCATCAAATTGCACAAGGCTTAAACCCTAATGTCCTGTCGTCCAAAATCCCAGTGGCCCTAACTGAAAGCATCTCCAGCTCCTTGTCTCCATCTCTCGCATGGAAGCTGTGGTGGAATCCACCACTTCTTATCCATTTTTTACAATGGTTTCAGGTTTTTGCCCTCAGAAATTGCTTCTTCCCAGCTTTTTGGCTTATTTTCTCTGTGATTAAGAAATTTTACATTTTGGTCTTCATTATGGAATTTTTAAGAAGAGTAGTGAAAATAGTGAAACCATGTATCCATCAACCATTTTTAACAGTTTGCAATTCATGTTATTATGACTCACAAGATATATATTCGAACTTTGTATTCCTGGAACATAGCACCTAAATCCCTTGGAATTTCCTAAGAGAAATAAAAGAGAATGTTGAATTTTTTGCTGTTCATAACAAACCCTTTTAATCATATCTGAGTTTATGATAATGAATGACTTTTGGGAAAGCATTGGGTAACCACAGGATAAAACCTGGTTGCAAAGGAAGTCAACCAGGTGGAATCTACAACCTCATTCCTGACTTCCAGGTCAGGAGAAGAAACATAGAGTTGATCACCGATGGCCAGTGATTGAAATAATTACGCCTATGAAATGAAGTTTCCATAGAAAGACAGCGGTGGGAGACCCTCTGGGCTGCGAGCCTGTGGTGCCGGGCAGCAGCTCGTCTGAAGAGCACAGAAGCTCCTCTCCTTCGCAGACCTGGGCCTGTGCGTCCCCTCCATCTGGCTGTCCCCAGCACGTCATCTTATAGCATGTTGGTAACCTCGTAAGTAAACTGCTTCCAGAGTGTGCGAGCTGAACTAGCAAAGGAAAAGGGCGTTGCGGGAGCGTCTTTCTCTGCACAGGGAAGTGCTCTGACAGCGCCGACCTCAGAGGGCAGCTGAGGTTTCCGGAACTGGCTCCTCACCTGTGCTCTGATCTTGCTCATTATCTCCAGACGGGACTGAATTGGGCTCAATTCTAGAACACCCAGTTGGGGTCCACAGAGAGTGAGAGAACTGTTTTATTTGGACAAGGAAACTCACACATTTGGTGGCCAGAAATATTTAATGAGTCGGCAGAGATAGTGTGAGTTTTCTTTACAAGACTAACTTGGCTTCACCCTTTTCCTTCCCTGTTTACATCGAAACAAATCCCAGTTACGGCATTTGGCTCTAAGGAACACAAGACATGATCTTTTTAAAATCTAATTTATAAGACATTACTACACTTAAAACATAACTGTAATTTCTTAATAGCAACAAATCTCTGGTTACTTCATACACTTATATTTTACATCTTGAATCAGCACATAAGTATGGAGCAGTGATTGAAACTGTTTGTCTCAAAAGTCTCTTCCTGTGCAGGTGTCTCTCTCTCTCTCTCTCTCTCTCTCTCTCTCTCTCATCAGTACCAGGGATTGAATTCATGACTGCGTGCTTGCAAGGCAGGTGCTTATGCCGCCGAGCTAATCCCCAGCCCCTATCTCTCTCTTCCTTTTATTGTGGCTGTGGAGAAAGGTGGACTGCTGTCTGTCTTGCTCTGATTGTCCTTCCCTACGGTCTCATTTACTACGCTTTGTGAGCTCTATGTACTTCCTATAAATTGGCAGTTAGACCCAGAGGGCTGTTTTGTCTTGAATTTTATACTTTCTTTAAGGAAACTTCTCAAGTCATCTCATACTTGCATCGAAAGGTATATAAGGACAGTTTGCCTCTTCATTTTGTTTTTAGTTACTGGACATTGCATTGATCTTTAATTATGGTATTTTAACATTCCTTGTGAATTATTAGCTAGAACTTTTTTGTATAAAGAACTTTTGTTCATCAATTACTTGGTTACTTTAACTGTAGCTTTAACTTTTCCACGAGCCTCCCCTGCTGCACAGCTCCGGGCACCCTGCGTCTCCTCATCGCACGTGAATTTCCTCTAAGCATGTGATGACGTCTAAAATTCTACTTCAAGATCTCTTTTACAGTCCCAGAGTTTAATAACTGCTGGTGTACATTAGATAATTAAGAAATGTTTGCTGAATGGGAGAGTGAGTGAAAATCTCCTATGTAAGTAACTGTCACATACTACTTATATTTATTCATGACTTCAACACATTCAGAGTTTCAGATGTGCACACTTAGTGTCAGAAAGAATTCTTTTCAATGTGAGTCCAATAATGCACTGACAAGTCATATTAACTTCTAATACAACATTAGCAGTGAATTAGATGAAGACACTTTAAATTATACCATTCAAGATAAAAGCATTGTTCTAGAATGGACTTGTCACCAGGCATTCTTACAAGTGTGAAGTCACCAGTTTTGAAGAATTTTATTCCGCATCACCTACAGGACCTAGACTATCACTCTACCCAGAGACAGGTAGCATTAGCACTTAAAGAAAACACTAAACAAACCTTCTTCCATTACAAGGAGATAATCTGTTCCTCTCAATAGCACTGTCTCTCCTTTACTCCCAGAGTACTCTCCCAACAGTGCCCCTTCACACAAAGAAAACCCCCTGGCCATGTCCTGTGTTGAGACACTCTTTGATTCTTCAGTTCCATCTACCTGTGAACATTCTCTAATACAAATATATAATACATAGGCATTTTTGGACATAAGAGAACTAATCAGCAAATCAATCTAAAAAAGCACAAGATATTTTCCTTTTTCATGCTTTTCCTCCTAGGGCATCAGCAAAATCTTCCACAGAGGTATTCAGACTCATCTTCATAAACTGTTGATAAGCACCCTGGGGGTTTTGTTTTGTCCAGTAGATTTTACTCAACTAATTCTTTCAAGCATCCTCTAATAAGCAGCAATATGCTTTCCCTAAATATCTATTATGAATAATATGTGAAAAACCGAATGCCTTTTTATGTAGCTGCATAGCCATGCACAGTTCTGCACGGCTATCAGGTTACTTATTCCTCTGCTGCCCACCGCCATGCCACCTGCCCTATTAATGAGTTTTCTTATTTTTATATTAACCTTAGAAGTAGTGAAGTTACATTGGAAAGTACTGGTAGTGAAGACTGGTGGATTTACAGAAGTTTTACACTCAAGTCACCCTAACTCACAACATAAGGAGTGTCCGCTCTATTGTTTAGTTGCCACAGAATTCTTACGTTACATGAAAGTAGAGTTGTACTGATGAAAAGCGGACTATAAGGCTTGATTACACAGCTGCAAATGACTTCAGATAGATCCAAATACTATCGCTTGCAGAAGTCTGTTTCATAATATTTTACAGATCTCTAAGAACATATTGCCTTAGTCATTTCAAAATCTTTGCATAAGAAATTCTATAAATAAAAAAATCTTCCAGAGAAAATTCTGGTTCTCAGAGTATTCCTCAGCTTTATCAATAAATCTTCCATTCAATATACTTGATTCATGTACTTACACCTGCTTTGCTAGCATTCCTAAAGTTCCAATCTTCAGGCTTTTCTGACTGTAGTCTGTTTATTCTGTCAATTAGTGAGAGATATGTGTGCTACTCTAATTGTATAGTTATGAGGTATAATTGAAAAGCAGAGTGGATATTGAAATTTAAAAATCTATTACAGTAGAAGATATTGCCATTAGTCTTCCTCAAAATACGCCCCCTCACTCCCAGCACACTTACCCATCATTTTTGTCACTTTCTGAAGCAGTTCTGGAAGTCTTATTTTGAGAGTGTCTCTCGTTATCAGGGTTTGCAAGGGAATAGATTTAATGTGGGACACATAATTGATAGGATTACTTATACTATTCAACCAAAAAGTGAAATGCAGAAGAGTGTGAGAAATTTACCCGTGCACCAGGCAGGCACCCAAAGAATTCAGCTGAGGGCCTGGACATCACAGCTACTTCCTGCACGAGTCCAGCTGAAGACCTGGAGCCCATGGCAGTGTCCTCCACGACTCCAGCTGGAGTCCTAGAGCCCACAACAATGTCTCATGCATGTCCGTTTCACGGCTCTGCACTGGGAAGGCCTAAAGCCCAGTGGTGGAAGCTAGAAAGTCTATAATGCTGGGATGGAGGATCTGCGCAGCAGGCTGAAGGGTGTGCACTGGAAGCCAGGAGGTACCCAAGAGGAAGACGGGCACTGAAGCTCTCCTGAAGGAAGACAGCGACTAAAGCTCCTCGGGAGAACAGGAGCCAAAATGCGCCTTCTTCAGGGAAACCAGCAGCATGCAGTTTCCCTACCACTGTCCTTCCCTGCCATGCAGGCAACTGTCCTCAGGCGGGCCTTCCACACTCAGAGTCGCACTGACTCTGTCCGCCCAGGCCTTCCTACGCAAGTGGACCCTAAATCAGCCCCCACAGTGTCTTTAGGGTTATGTGGTGGCACCCTCACATGGCTTGAATGATTTAAAATGTTTAGCTTTTGTGGTCATTTTATTTTGGGAGATAGCCAGAAGTCACCTACTGCCAGATCGAGTGAATAAGCTGAGTGAGAACACACTGCAGTGCTTTCACAAGCCTGCCTTTTCGTTGGGTAGCCCTTGATGGTGGCATTCTCCACATTTTTGATCACATATCCTAGAGACACTCACAAAAGAGGACTTCCAGAGCCACCTCAGAAAGTGGCCAGAACGACAGGATAAGTGTGATCAATTAAAGAGAAGCTTCTGAGGGGCATTAATGGCAGTATGTCTTTTACTGTTATAGCTTTTAAAATTTAAACGTCCACCATTTTATATTTTGATCACACTTTGTCTATTTCTCTTATTTCTATCAGATTTTGCTTTGTATAATTGAAGGTTATGTTATTTAAAACATATAATGTTAAACATTATTTGCTCTGAAAAATTTGTTCAATATTATGAAACTCTTATTTTTACATCTCCATTTATACCTGTTCCTTCAAGTTTACTTTGAAAAAAAATGAAATAGCTTCACTGTCTCTTTTTGGTTAGTGTTCATATGCTATCTTTAATATTCTCTTGTTTTCAGTATTACGCATCCTTCTGTTTAAGGTGTGAGTTTTTCTAAGTCATGCACAGTTGGCTTTTGTTGTTCAATCCGGTCTAGTGATATCTGTCTTTGAATGGTAATATTTAATCTGCTCACATTTACCATAGATACTAATACGTGAATTTATACTTGGTATTGTACTATTTTTAGTTTTTATTCCATGTACTTATTTTCTTTTTTACCTTGATTTATTTTTTGCTTTCTAAAATCAATTTTCAATTATTTCATTTTCCCTTCTATTTGCTTTTTTTTTACATGTTTTGAGCCGTGCTGTTACTTACCTTCGTGATTAGAACTCACATTCCAGTTTCAGTAGTGTCTATGTTAAATGTAAATATCTCACATTTCCCCAGATGACTCAAGGGTCTGGAACTCTCCAATCTATTTATCTCACTCCTCACATACTCTTTTTTAAAAATGTACACTGTGCATTACTGGTTTAAGGAGTTAAGTCCTCGCCCCACTAATGCCAAGCCCTGAGTTCTTCCTGAAGCAGCTAACACTGTGTAAGGGGAGGCCCCGGCGCCACCCATCCTGAGCTCTGGACCACAAAATGGCAGCAGTTTTCTGCCTGCTCACAGCTCCTTCTCCCTTGTCCTGGAGGCCAGGGAGGCAACCTTCAAGGAGGATCAAATCCCGCTCTCAGTAAAGCAGCTAGGGTAAGTGGTGAATGTTTCCACCTGGTTTGTTTGTAGAAGCCCTGGCCAGTGTCAGACTGGCAGCCTGATCTGCAGTGGAGGGGCTGGTTGGAACTGGGTCCCCTCTGCCACAGCTGCCCGGGCGCGAGGAGTGAGGAGAAGCAGAGTGGAGAATCCGAGGACTCTGCAGTGACTCGGGCTTTGGCCTCTCTGCCTGAAGTTCTTTTATGACACCTGCAATGAACGCTGCAAAAGGAGGAGGAGGAAATATTTATTTAGAAGATTGCTCTATAAATATATCCTCTTTGAAACTTTTCAGTTATTCCTGCATTACATCAATTCAATATGAAACAACTACCAATGTTTTATTACAAAATATTATGACAGATAACAATGGGAATGAATTGTGCAGTTCATCACATACACTCACCACTTCAGTTCTACAATTAACATGTTACTAAACTCACTTCACCACTTAAAATTTATCTAACCCTCTCCTCCTCCATTATTTATTTTTTCACATACACCTATTGCACATCTTTTTATGTTTATCTATTTTGTTTTTATGTACATTGCTTTATATGCCACTTGCTAAACACTTTAGGATGCACGTTAACAAATAAAATTCAATATTCAGTTATTTTATTTTGAGATGAAATGTATCTTCTCTGCAAATAATTGGGCAAATCTGAAGAGTATCTTTCAGTGAGGATGCTTATTGAATTATTAAAATGGATTCTCATTGTTATTTCTAATTTGCATTTCCCTGACATGATATTGAATATTCTTTCATGTGCTAATTTGTATATTTTCTTTGGTAAAGTGTCTGTTCAAATCTTTTTTCATATAATTGGAATGTTTGCCTTTTAATTATTGAATTGGAGACATTTTTTGATATTGTGTTGATCTGTTTGTTGGTGCACTGGTTGGCTGGTTCACTGGCTGGTACTAGGGGTTGAATCCAGGGCTTTTCCCTGATCTACACCCCAACCCTTTTTTCCTTTTCCTCTTATAAACAAGATACTGCTACATCACTAAGTCGCTCAGGCTGGATTTACACTTGTGGTTCTCCTGCCCCAGCCTTGCGGAGGGAGCCCTGGGATTCGAGGCGGGCCCCATCACACCCAGGAAGTTCTTTTCATATCTAGTGTCGCACTCCTTGGTCAGATACACGGGCTGGAAATATTTTTTTCTAATATCTAGGGTTCCAATCCATCTAATAATGACATGTCTTGGGTAAGAAGAGATACTTGATTTTAATGAACTTATCTTTTTTATGTACTGCTTTTCCTATCCTACTCAGGAAAAATTTGGTTACTTGTATGTCCTAAAGATATTATCCTGTTTTCTTTTATAAATTTTATCATTGAGGGATTGCGTTCATATTTATGAGCCACTTCAAGCTAATGTTTGTAAGCATAAGATGGTATTTTAAGTTCATTTTTTCTATATGACTATCCAATTGTTTCAACATCATGTATTTAACAAACATCCCTTTCAAATGATTTGATTTTTTGAATGAAAATCAAATGCCGATCTAGTCCCAGGCTCACTTTTGTGTTCCACTGAACTATTATTCTTTATTTAAATTACAAACTGTATTCTGGACTTGCAGTGATTCCCGATTCAAATAGTGTGAGGCCTTCAGCTTCAATTTTCTGTTTCAAAATTGCTTTTCATATTTTAGGATCCACATCAATTTTAGAATCACCTTTCATACCCAATATCAAATTCCTCTGCCCTTTAATTTCCAGGGAAATATTCAGCATGAATCCAATTCCTAAACTTTAGCTTGGAGCACAGACCCTAGTCAAGAAGGAAAGGCAATTTGACAAACATCTTTTCATCCTTTGTCCAGATCTTCAATGCATCATCCTCCTTCATCATTTTCATCCATGTCATCCAATTAGAGAATTAATACATTTATTCAAATTATATTGATTTATTCAAGTGTAATTCTGTAAGTAAAGTTTTCTCTAAATCAAACATCAGCAAATAGAAATAAAATTGCTCATGGCTATAGGAAAGACAATTCTTTTTCAAGTTTCTCACACCCATTAATTTACACATATACATTCAATGTTTTTACTCTTTTAAACATTTACAAACCTGAGATTGATTCACATTTTACCACTCAGCTCTTCACATGGAATATTCTACAGCCAAAACAGAGATGACCAAGCCCCTATTCACTTACCCAGGAAACATTTCTTCTTATGTTTAAAAAGAAATAGACTCTTCACCAAATAAGTGCCCTAAAATCTACAGGCCCAGTATCCAGATTGTTTCCAGAATTATCAGACCCTCACATATTGTTTCTTCATGTGTTCGGTATGATATGGACATTTCTGAAGCCCGTCTTAAATTTCAGCCAGGTCTTTACTTTGACCCTTGGGCAGCCTCACCATTGCCAAAACACTCTATTTATCTCTCACACACTTTCTTCTTCTTGCTCCTAAAAGGAAAAATAATTTAAACTCCTTTGTATTTATTCCCTTAGATAGAGACAGCTAGGAGAGTTCTGACCGTGCTAATTTTATACATGGGATGACTTCAGATATGATCACTCATAAGCAGAACTCAAAATGTTTACAAAATGTCTACAACATCCTTCTCAGAATGCTACATTGTTAGAAAAGATTGACCCATCTTAGCATACAACCACCACAAATCCATGTTCACTTTAGGGTTCACCCTGGTGTTGTGCATTCTTTGGGTTTTGACAAATGTACCAAGTAGGCAGCTAATGTTATGGTATCATACAAGATAGCCTCGCTGCCCACAGTCCTCCATTCTGCCTGTTCATTTCTCCTTTCTAACTCCTAGCAGATCATTTCCTATTTGTATAGTTCCACCTTTGGGGAGTGTCACATAGCTAAAATCATAAAGTATAAAAGTATGTGTGGTTTTGTAAGAAACTGCCACACTGTCCAAGACGCTACACCATTTTTCATTCCCACCAGCGATGTATGAGATTTCCCCCTGCTCCTCATTTTCTCCAATGTTTGGTGACCTGGTTCTAGATTCTGGCCATTCCAGTAAGTACAGTGTTTATCTCATTGTTTAAATTTGCATATCATTGATGTCTTGTGACACTTAGCAACATATTTACATCTTCTTATATCAACTGTATGTTCAGATTTTTGCCTTTTTTAAGAAGGTTGTTTTGTGTTCTTCTTGTTGAATTTTAAGAGTGCTTTACATATTTTTATAATTATTTTATTAGATTGTCTTTTGAAAATATTTCTCCCAGTCTGTAACATGTTTTCTCATTTTCTTGATAGTGTCTTTCATAGAGCAACAGTTTTCAATCTTAATGAAATCTATCTTATTATTTTTTTCTCAAATTGCATCTTTTGTTTTGTATCCACAAAGTTATTGCCACAGAGTAGTCTAGATTATCTTCTGTATTATCTTATAAATTTACAGTTTTTCTTTCTACATTTAGCTTTGCTATTTATATTGAATTATTTTTGTAAAAGATATAAGGTCTCTGCCTAGAATCTTTTCTTTCTTTCTTTCTTTCTTTCTTTCTTTCTTTCTCCTTTCTTTCTTTCTTCTTTCTTTCTTTCTTTCTTTCTTTCTTTCTTTCTTCTTTCTTTTTTCTTTCTTTCTTTCTTTCTTTCTTTCTTTCTTTCTTTCTTTTTTTTTTTTTTTTTTGCATGTGAATGTCCAGTGGTTGCTCTCCCACCATTTGCCATTTTCCCAAGGGGTTCTCTGAGTCATTGGGTATCTCTGCTCATTCATCAAACATCAATTAGTTACAGTGTGTTGATTATTGTAGCTTTATAGTGAAACTTGAGGTCTGTTAAAATTCAAATGAGAAAAAAGGAAATAAAATTATAGTCAAGTTCATTACATATTATTAAATAATGACACATCTTCTGAGATATTTCTGTAGGATCATGATCAAGATGTGGCAAATCATTAAACCATGCTCAGTAACACACACACACACGTAAAGACTTTCATTGTTAGATGTCTATGTTAAGACTTAACAACATACGATATCATTCAGTTAACCAGAAAATATTCAGTGTGAAATAATGTTGAATTCTGTTGAAATAATGAACTTACGATGTCAGCTTTTTAGCCTACTAACAGATCTTTGCAACATATTTAGTTTAGAAGTAGAAAGGCTCATGTTTCCTTTTCTGCAGTATTTCCTAAACAAGATAAATGCAGTATTTTGGGGTGTATGTTCAAACTAACAGATTATTACTGCTAGGACCAAAACTGCTACTGTTTAGAAACTCAAGTGCATTCTGGTCTCTCCAACTCTCTTTCTCTCTCTCATTTTATTTCTTTGCCATTTCTACCAACTCTGGCAAATTCACTGCATATGTGAGCTCCCACAGAGACAACTGGGGCAATCAAACCAAGAGGTTGTGACATCGCTGAGTATGCAAAACTCTCAGGAGGCTATAGAGGCTGCAAAACCTTGAGCTTCCCTGTGTTTGCTGGAAAATGTTAGTGTTGGAGTGTGAAGAGCATAGATTCTTCCATTAATACCAGGATCCAGTCACATAAAGGCTCAGTTACAAGTGACCACATCCTGGTACCTAGAATGGACAGGGGCCCAAAGGAACCTGTTCTATTTTACTCTTGGAAAAGATGCACGAAATTTAATTCTGAATGGAATAAACTCTTTCTTACAACAGAAATGTTGGATCAAATGATTTCAACATCTCAGTGTCTGACTCTTACTGATTTAAGAGTCCTAAAGAAATATCGATGTTAACAGGAAAGGAAAGAGGCTTTTCTCAGTATGCGCCATTCAAGCCCTTTTGAATTGCAGATTTAAAATCTCATCTAGATTTGAATTGGAAAAACTTTGATTAAGCTGAAGGGTGACCACGACAACAAATTGATTTATTCCACAGAAGAAATAATTTTTTTAAAAAAACTTTTCAATTGAATGGTGGAGAAAGAAGATAAGAAGCCAAGTGTTTATCCATAGAAAGATGCTGGCTAAAGCAGCACAGCACTGAATTTCAAATTAATATTCCTGCAATGAAGTAAACACCATCCAATCACCCGCAGCCTCTAAATAAAAACTGTCACAAAAAATTCATATGTAGATATTTTTAAGAAAAAGAGATTAGAAATTAAAGAAGAAGCGAATACCCACATTTAGTCAAAACAAAATATAAATGCCAAGGCAGGAAGTTAATCCATCACTATATAACCAGAGGAATTAGTATTTTATCTTTGTTTTCACCTGTTTGTTACTCTGAAACTTGAAGATGTGATAGAAATTCTGGGAAGAGAAGGAGGGTATTAAAATTTTGATAAGGCAAAGAATACAATTTAAGCAATATTCATCAAGAATACCCAGAGTGCTAGGATCCCAAATCAGTGCTGGGTTGTTGATTTCTAAGTCATGACCATAAATCCAAAGGTAACGCGTGGTATGAAAGAATACCTAAGACACACCCAGAGCCACTCGGGAGATTCTATATCAAGGCTGGCATTTGCAGTGTGGTAAATGTCACTGAAGGATCTGAAGCAAGAATTGAAGCCCATGGGGAAAGTGAAAAGAGGCACATCAATGAAGAAGGAGGTGGCAAGTGACACTTTCTCCCTGAGTCTTTGCTCACTGCTTGGGAGGGGCAGATCGAACCTACAGGTGCCTGATGACTACTGGTGACCCAGAGGTCTCCACAGAGAGATGCTTCAGTGGGACAGAGCAGTGCGCTCAGTGGTCTGCACTGACTAGTGAGTTATTCACATCCTCCAGGAGACTATGATTGCCTGGTAGCCAGGTTGCAGAAGGGCCAGCGGAGCTCAGAGCTCAGAGCAGCTGTGGGCTGGTTCCATCTAGGGGTTCCCAGAATCAGGTTGAGGCTGCTGAGCTCAAATCAGCAGGTGATCAAGGAGCAAGCCAGTAGAGACCTAGGTTCAAACCAGGAGGTGATTGATGTATGAAGTGTTACAGAATGAACAGTTCAGGTTTCATCCTCATAGCCAGAAAACAACCTAAACTTCCGTTCATCTAAAGTTGCAAGCTCGCTGGAATTACCCACAACCCTGCTTTAAAGCTATGGCTAACTTGCTGAAAATCAGCATGGGTCTGGACTCTGTCTGCCCACATTGTCCACCAGTTATGAAACAGACATGCTTTGGTTTTTGTTTCTTTGTTTTTGCTTTGCTTTTTTCTTTGTTTGTTTGTTGTCTTTTTGAGACAAGGTCTCCTCTGCCATTCAGGCTGATCTTGAGCTCCTTCTGTAGCCCAGGCTGGTCTTGAACTCATGTTAATTCTCCTGACTGAGTCTCCCAAATGCTGGGATTACAGGAGTGCACCACCACACCCAGTGAGACACATGCTTTGAAATGACATTTTTCTTCTTTTTTTTTCTTGATTGTTTTTATATATGTAGGAACACAATTGTTAGGGTTTTTTGCTGTTCTTTTGTTCTGTTCTTGTTTTGTTTCTTCCCTCTTTCCCTCCTGACTTCTTCATAGTTTCCCAAAGTCCATGTAATCTTCCTGTGTCCTCCAACCTTGCTTCTAAACTCTCCCTCTTCTTTTATTCCTCTATTTTTACCCCTAACTTCTTTTAAATTTTCTCCCTTCAGGGTAAGATCACCACACTAAAGGCTTATTTACTGTATAGAATATTGTGATTTATTTTATATTTTGATTGATAAGAGTCGATGAAAAAGCAGAAGATCACATAAATAACATTAAAAAAATCTGTTAACAGAAATAATGGTGGAAAACATCCCAGGCAAGGACAACAAATTTGAGATATAGAGAAGCGAAGCATATAGAACTCCTGTTAGCCATGACAAAAAAAAAAAAATTACATCAAGGTATAAAATAATCAAGGTTCCAGAAATTCAAAAAAGTGTAGAATATTAAAATGTGTTAGACAAAAGAAACAACCACCAATAGAGAAAACCCAGAAGAATCATAGCAGACTTCTCAACACAAACCCACAGATCAAGGAAAGTTTGTAGTGAAGCATTTCAAGCCCTAAAAGAAAAGAACTTCCAACCAGACTGATGTACCTTGCAAAACTATTTCAAACTTGATGGAGAAATAAGATACTTCCATGACAAAGAATACCTGAGGAAAATCATGAATAGCAAACCAGCACTCCAAAAATATTCTGAAAGACATTCTAGAAAGAGGTATAAAGGACTGTAACTCCATGAGCTCCAATAGAGTGAATCCACCAGGAAGGACAAGCTTAAAAAGAAGCGGAAAAGGGAACCAACAACAGGAAGATAACATGACAAAGATGTCAATCCACATCAGTTATAACCATCAACGTTAATGGTCTCAATTCACCCTTCAAAAGAAAGACTGGCACAATGGATCAAGAAATGAGATCCAACAATATACTGTATACAAGAAACACACTTAATTCAAAAAGAAATTCATAGCTTTAAAGTCAAGGGTTGGAAAAAACACTCCATGCAACAGAAACCTGGAAAGAGGCTGAGGTAGCTGCTCAATTTGCAGACAAAGTAGATTTCAAGCCAAGACTGATTAAGATGGACAAAGAAAGTCACTACCTACTTGAAAAGGAAACAATCCAAGAGGAAGCGATAACAATTATAACTACATATACACCAAATACCTGTGCAACCAAATATATAAAGCAATTACTAACAAACCTAAAAGGTCAAATAAACACTAATATAATTATAATGGATGGCCTCAGTACCCCACTGTTATTAACAAACAGATGAACTAGATTAATAATTAAGTATCATAACTGAACCAAACTTTTAAACAAATGGACTTGGTAGATGTCTATAGAGTGTTCTATCCCACAGTGTCAGGTTTCACATTCCTCTCAGTTGCACATGGGATGTTCTCCAAAACAGAACACAGACTAACTCATCAAATAGGTTCAAGTAAATGCAAAGAAACTGAAATTGTCCCAGGCATATGAGCAGACAATAGTGCAATGAAACTGGAAATCAATGGCAAAAGAACACAGAACAACTTCATGAACACATGGAAATTAAATATCAGTCTCCTGAACAACTAATGTGTCACAGACAAAATTAAAGAAAACAGAAAGTTTCTACAATTAAACAATAATGCCAATACAACATACCAGAATTTATGCAACACAATGAAAGTGGTCCTAAGAAGGAAATTTATGGAAGGGAATATTCATATCAGAAAAATATAGGAAGTAAAAGCAGCAACCCAATGTTGAATGCCAAGCTTCCTCAAAAAGAAGAGCAAGTCAATTTGAAAATTCATACAAGGGAGAAAATTATAAAGATTACAACAGAAATTAATGCAATTCAGTCTAAAAAAATACAAAAATCAATGAATTGAAGAGTTAGTTATTTGAAAGATTAAATAAAATTGACAAACCTTTAGCCAGTCTTTTCAAGAAGAAGGAAAAAAAGACCCAAATTCATGCAAATAGAAATGGAAAGTGTGAAATGATAACACATATTGTAGACATACAAAAAACCATTAATACTTACTTGGAAAACCTCCATTCTAATAAGAAAACACAAAAGAAATGGACAGATGCCTACATATATATGAATTATCTAAACTGAGTCAATAAGATATAAAAATTCTGAATAAACCAACATAAGTCAATGAAATTAAAGATGTAATTAAAACTTATCAATGAAGAAAAGCAAAAGTGCTGACAGATTCACTGATGAATTCTACAAGAAATTTGGCAAAGACTTAGTGCCATTACTAATCAAACTGTTTAATGAAATTGAAAGGGAGAAACTACTCTCAAAGTCATTCCTGAATTATCCTGATACCAAAAATCCAAAGATCCAAGCAAAAAACAAAACAAAACAAACATAAATGCAAAATTCCTCAATAAGCTACTGGCAAATAGAATGCAGCAAATAATCAAGAAGATTATATACTGTGACTGAGTGGGATTCATCTCAGAGATGAAGGAATGGTTCAACATATGCAAATCAGTAAATGTACTACAATGTATTAACAGAGCCAAAGACAAAAACCATATGACCATCTCAATAGATGCAGAAAAATCATTTGACAAAGTCCAATACCAACTCATGATAAAAACCTTACAGATAATGGAATACATCCTATTTATCTTAAGTTGATAAAAGCCATGTATGACAAATCAAGATACATCACACTAAACTGAAAGCTTAGTATGATGAAACTAAACTGAACGCTTTCACTCTAAGATCATGAACAAACAAGATTGTTCACAATCAGCACTTTTATTCAAGATAGTTCTGAAAACATTAGACAGAACAACTAGACAAAAGAAAGAAAAGGAATAATGATGGAAAAGGAAGAAGTTATCATTATTTATGGATGACATGATACTTTACATAGAAGAGTATAAAAAATGCCACCAAAAGACTCCAGATTTAACAACTAAACTCAGTAGTGGAATGGGGTACATAGTCAACCCTCAAAAATCAATAGCTTTCCTGTATATGAATAACAAACTCACTGAGAAAAAAATTAAGAAAAAAATACCTTTCACAATAGTATCCAAAAAAATGAAATATCTAGGAATCAATCTAACAAAGGTAGTGAAAGAACTCTCCAGTGAAAACTATACTACTCTGATAAAGGAGATGGAAGATGGTATCAGAAAATTGAAAGATATCTCATCTTAGGTAGGAATAATCAATATAGTGAAAATTGCTACACTCTCAAAATTGTCATACAGACTTTATGCAATCCTGATGAAAATACCAAAAGCATATCTTACAGATACAGAGAAAGCATTCCTAAAGTTGTCACACTCTCAAAATTGTAATACGAGGTCTTCAAGAAGATGGCGGACTGATAGGTAGCATGGTAGAGAGCCTCTGAGAAAAACAACTCAAAAGAAAAAGAAGGAAAGAAAGAAAGGAAGAAAGAAAGATGTGGACGGAAGGCTGGAGCTAATGGAGCTAGATGGGATCTCACCGGAGCTGGCCCTGTGCTGGGCAGAAGGCTGGAGCTAGATGCACTGCCACGGAGCTGGTCCCGTGCTGTGCTGGGTGCACCTTAGAGCTGGGCAACTCATGATCGAGCTAAAGTCACGGTCCTGCCAAAATTGGGGGTTGGTGAGCCCAAGACCCTTGGCGGGAGGATGTACCACAACAGGGAGTAGAATTGGCATGGTGAGCTGCACTAACCCATGGTGAGTGCTAGGAATTAGATCCTGAGGAAGGGGTGACAGACTGGATGACATATTGGAATTGGGCAGGATGGGCCTGAACCAGCAACCGCAATAGCGTCAGTTGGCTGCTCATGGCCCAAAGTAGACTGGTGGGATCTGCTTGGGCTGGATCATGCCCCTGGTCAGGACCCAACAGCCAGGGACAAAACTGTCCTGAACCTGTGACATCTGTAAGGCACAGACTAATGTGCTGAAGGCACTCACTGGTTGACTGGCTCAAAGGAGAGGAGCCAGCCCACATTGCCCCTGTGTGCACCTCACAGATCAACAGCAAACTGGAGAGGGTGGCAATCCCCTAGTAAGCACACTTCAGAAAAACCATAAGCAATATGGAAAGTACCTTAGACCTCTACCATACACCTGTCTGAAAGAAATCAGAAATACGACAAGAGAAAGAAACAAGAAAAAGCCTCCAGCCACTGACCCAGGGAAAATAAGTCCAGGAGAGGTAAATACAGAAGAGACTGAGGGCAGCAAACATGCAATATTGGACACGGCCTCAGTGGACATAAATAAATACTTCTGTGACCTCATTGATGAACTTAAAACTGACATTCTAACTCAAGTGAAGCAAGATATAAAAAGATTAATAAAAGAAATGCTAAGCACCTCTCAAAAAGACACAGATGGAAGAATGAAGGAACCCAGAAAAAGGAGAGAAACCTTTGATGAAGAATATAAACAAAATCTAGAATACATGAAACAGATCCAAAGAGATTACCAGGAAATTAAAAACTCCATTGAAAGCTGGCAAAATTTCTTGACAGAAAGTATAGATAGACTTTAAAAACTTGATGAAAGATTTGTAAGGTGTGATTGCAAAAGGAAAGATCTCATAAAAATAACAAGGAACCAGGAAGTAGCAATACAAAGGCTAGAAGACGACAAGAGGATTTATAGTTTAAGAATAAGAAATGTGAGCAAAGAAGCAGAGTAAATACAAATGAAATACAAAGGCTATTCACAGAAATAATTAAGGAAAACTTCCCAAGCATAGGAAAAGGAAATGATATTCAGATATACAAGGCATACAGAACCCCAGCCAGCTACAACCAAAGCAGATCTACACCCAGACATATAATAATCAAGATCCCAGAAATTCATCACAAGAACAGAATATTAAAAGCAGTCAGAGAAAAGAAACAGATCACCTATAAAGGAAAACCCATCAAAATCACAATAGACTTCTTTTTTTTTTTTTGGCTTTTTGAGACAGGGTCTCATTATGCAATTCAGGCTGGCCTTGAGCTCACCTTGTATCCCAGACTGGTCTCAAACTCACAGCGATCCTCCTGCCTCAGCCTCCCGAGTGCTGGGTTTACAGGCATGAGCCATTACACCCGACAACACAATAGACTTCCTGACACAAACTATCAAATCAAGAAAAGCTTGGAGCAAAGTATTCCAAGCCCTGACAGAAAATAATCTCCAACCCAGATTGATGTACCCTGCAAAACTATCACTCAAAATTAATGGAGAAACAAGATGTTTCCATGACAAACGGGGTGTTTGTGACCACCAATCCAACCCTACAAAAAAAATACTGAAGGACATTCTAGAGAGAGAAAAAAAATCACCAGGATTCCAGGAACAATGGCAGAGAGGCCTCAATGAATGGGGCAGACAGTGGAATGAAGGAGAAAAGTAAACAACCAACAGCAAAAAAAAATAGCATAGCAGAGAGGAGAGAGAGAAGATTGGCTGTAATTTCTAACACAGAAGGCCTGGATACACTAACAAAAAGAATCACAGGCAGAGTAGATCAGGAGATAGGGTCCATCAAGATTCTCTGAATAGGAAATATAATCAACCTGAAAGAGGGTTAATGAACCAAAAGTCAAAGATGAGAAAACAATGCTCTATGTGACAGGGAACCAGAGAGAAATAGGGACAGCTCATCCAGCAGTTGCAGATTGGTTGGAAACTCATGACATTTTATGCAGTGGAGAACTACTCAGCTATCAGGAAGGAAAACCTTGAGGCTTTAATAAGTAAAGGAATACAGCTCATGATAAAGCTCAGGGGTAAAAAGGTTCAGAACCACTTTAGTGGATTGCCCTTCTAATCTAAAACTAAAGGAGTTAGTGGAACCCAAAATGTACAAAGCACCCTGAGAAAGTGAAAGAGGAGGAATTGTCTAAAAAAAGAAAGACAGAGGACATTTTTACTAGTGTATCAGGATTTAAAAGCCCCATTATTCTTATTGCTCTGTTTAGTTTGATTTTATTTTGTTCCAGTCTGTCTACTCATACTAGATTTGAAAGCACAGACAACTATCCCAAAATAGCAGGATATACTAAGGTAACTATCCTTAATTTCCTATTAACTTAAATTGAAGCCCTGTATTACTTACACTGTCTTACTATGATTGATCTTATTTGAATCTGATTTATTAGATCACTGTTTTGTCTTGACTGATTTTATTCAAATCTGGTATGCTTGATAGTATCAAGTCTGACAGTAGAGGTAGCTACTCTGAAGATGACAAGATTCAACAGGATACCCATTCCAGTTTGATTATTAACTGCTTTTTAAGTCATATAATGTCTCTAATGTTTTGTTTTTATTAATATTGATATGCACTGCTATGTTCAATTATACTATGCCTAATGACATAGACATTCTATTGAAAATAACAAGAGACATCATAGTAACTACTGTAGATCACCTGGTATTGTGGTTCCATATGACCAGGAGTTAGGTGAACCACTTGGAAAGGCCCAGAGACCAGGAGGAATGTCAATGACACAATAGTCAACATGACCCTAACTAAGGTGCACTGAATGGACAGGGGAGACTAGCAGTGTGAACACTCCGAAGTAACAATAAAAATATAAGGCAGCAGGTGACTGAGGCCTTTGCAGGACTAGCAATCATCTCTGGAAGAATCCAGAACTTGATAGAAGACAGACTTTTCCTAGAGAAACCTGGACACTGGTGATATAGCTACCTACTACAAAAACTCACAAGGATCATCACATAGAAACAAAATAATTTTTTTTCCAAATAGAAAATTTTATCATTTGTGTCTGAATGTCCCCCAAAGTCTCAGGTGGTTATGTGGGGGTAGGCATTTCAAAGGTGACTGAATCTAGCATTTGTGATTGGTTCATTGTCTAGCGCTGGGATTGGTGTTTTGAGTGCTATACCCACCATGGGGTAGACAGCCTGCACACAATATAAGGTAGGAAAAGTGGCTTGCTCCCCTCTTCTGCCCTTTTGCCCTTTTTTTGCTCTTGTCACTTGTGGCTGCCATGAACTGTTGCTCCTCTGCCATGCCTCCCCTGCTTTGGAGCCAGGTTAGTATGGACTGAGACCATGACAAACTGCAAGCTAAGTAAAGCCTTCATTTGTTTTGGATAGTGTGGAGTTTGTCTCAACAATGAGAGAAAAGTAATCAACATATAAAATGACAAGATAAAAAATAAAATGCAATCTCAGACCTCCTAACCACCCAGAATAAATCCAGGAGACACTGACAGAGAAGAAAATGGAAGACACATACCTGAAATTTCTGAAACGGTAGCAACTGAAGTAAAGAAATAAATCCATGAGGCTATCAAAGAAATTAGATCAAAAATAGTCTCTGAGGTTAAAAAGAAAAAAGAAATATCAACATTTTTAAAGGAAATGCTCAGCAAATCTGGAGTAGAGATAGAAAAGAAAATATATGATCATAGGAAGAGCATGGAAATCATGAGTGATCAGTACAGGAAAGAAATAGAAAGCATGACATGGATTCAAATGGATATCCAGGAAATAAAAAATTCCATTGAAAGCTGGCAAAACTTGAATGAAACTGAAGATAGACTTTCAGACCTTGAAGACAGGATTGCAGCTAGTGATCATAAAAGGAAAGATCCCTTGAAAATAATACAATATCAGGAAAATACAATTCAACAGCAATAAAATGACACAAAGAAAAATAACATAAGAATAGTTGATATCAATCAAAAAGCAGGAGCCAATACAAATGACAAAAAAAGAGACTATTTGCAGAAGTAATAGCAGAAAACTTCCCAAACATGGGAAAATAACTTGACATACAGTGAGGCATATAGAACCCCAGCTAGCCATAACCAAAATAGATTTATACCCAGACATACAGTAATCAAGATCCCAGAAATTTAGCACAAGAACAGAATATTAAAAGCTGCTAAAGAAAACAAACCACATCTATAAAGGAAAGTCCCTCAGAATCATGACAGATTTCTCTACACAAACCCTCAAGCTTGGAGTGAAGTATTTCAAGTTCTGAAAGAAAACAACCTCCAACCCAGACTTATATACCCTGAAAAACTATCTTTCCAAATTAACGGAGAAATCAGATATGTCCATTGCAATGAAATTCATGAATAAATTCATGATCACAAAACCAGCCCTTAAGAGAGTACTGAAAGATAGTCTATCTAGACAGAAACAAAAATGACCACAATTCCATGAAAAGAATCACCAGACAGAGCAAGCAACCAAACAGAGGAGAAAAGTAGGGAACCAACAGTAGGAAAATAACATGATAAATATCAGCCAATGCACATCAGTTATTTACCATCAATGTAAATAACCTCAATTCACCAATCAAAATAAACAGACTGGCAGAATGGATTAAGAAATAAGATCTACAATTTTCTATATACAAGAAACACATTTAAGTCAATAAAATTCATAGAATAGAAGTCAAATGATATAAAACAATAATCTGTGCAAAAGGAACCCATAAAAAAAGCAAGGATAACTATTCTGTTTTCAGAGAGTGTGAACTTCAGACCAAGAAAGATCAAAAGAGACAAAGAAAGTCACTACGTACTTGCTAGGGGAAGAATTCAAGAGAAAGTAGCAACAATCATAAATATATGCAGCAAATACAGGAGCACACAACTATATAAGATAAACATTAAACATGAAAAATACATAAGTAATAACACAATTGTAATGGGGACCTTAATACTCCATTGTCACAAAACAGATAAGTTAACAAAACAAAAAAGCAGCAAAGAAATAACAGAACTAGACCAAAACTGTGAACAAATGGACTTAATAGAGGTTTACAGAGTGTTCCACCCAATGACATCAAAATACACATTCTTCTCAGCTGTACATGGGATGTTCTTAAAAATATATCATATACTACCCCATAGAACATGCTTAAGTAAATGCAAAGGAATTGTATTATGTGACCGTAATGCAAGAAAATTGAAATGAATAGCAAAAGATACCACAAAAACTCCAGGTACACATGAAAAGTAAATAACACCCTCCTGAACAACCAAAAGGTCTCAGGTGAAATTAAAGAAGAAATTAAATAATCTCCACAATCAAATGAAAATGCAAATACAACTTACAGTAACCTGTGGGACATGATGAAAACAGGCCAAGAGGGAAATTTGTATCAGTGAATTTCCACATCAGGAAAACAGAATGAGCACAAATAAATGATCTAATTCTACACTTGAAACATCTAGATAAAGAAGGTCAAGTCAATCCCATACAAAGGTGGAAATTATAAAGATCAGAGCAGAAATTTAACACAACTGAAAGAAAAAAATATGAAAAATTAATGAATCAAAGAGTTGGTTCTTTGAAAGAATAAACAATATTGATAAACCCTTAGCCAACCTTATAAAGAAAAGAAAAAAACTCAAATTTATGGAATAAGGAATGAAAAGGGTGAAATCACTACAGAACTTGTGGAAATTCAGTACCTACTTTGAATATTATATAAGATAGAAAACACATAAGAAATGAGTAGATTCCTAGAAATGTATGAATTACCAAAACTGAATCAAGAAGATGTAAAAAATTTTAACAACCCAACATCAGCTACTGAAATTGAAAATGTGATTAAAAACTTACCAACAAAGAAAAACTCAGGTCCTACTGGAGTCACAACTGAAATCTATATGATATTTAGAGAAGATTTAATATCAATACTCCTTAAATTGTTAAATAAAATTGAACTCATTCCTGGAGGCAACATTACTCTGATTCCAAAACCAGAGAAAGACCCAACCAAAAAAGAGAAGTACCAACCAATCTCCCTAATGAATATAAACATCTACTAGCAAATATAAAGCAGTAAATTATCAAAAAGATTATACACAATAACCAAATATGTTTTATTCCAGCAATGCAGGGATGGTTCAACATACACAAATGAATAAACATAGTACACCATAATCAACAGAGCCAAAGACAAAAGTCACATGAGCATCTCAATAGATGCAGAAAAAGCTTTTGATAAAATCCAATGCTCATGCATGATAAAAAATCTTACAGAAAATTGGAATAGATGGTCTTTACCTCAATCTGGTAAAAGCTATCTATGATAAACCAACAGCCAATATCAAACAAATCGACAAAAGCTGAAAATTTTAAATCTAAAATCAGAAACCAGACGAGGATGTGCACTACCATCAGTCCTATTCAATATAATCCTGGAAACATTAGCCAGAGCAATCAGACAAGAGAGAGAAATAAAAGGAGTAAGGATATGAAAGAAAGAAATTAAACCATCAATATTCACAGATGACGTGATACTCTAGACAGAAGACCTCAGAAACTCCACCAAAAGACTTCTAGAAATAATTTAAAAATCCAGATGTGTAGTTGGATACAAATTTAACACTCAAAAATCAATAACATTCTGATACACAAACAACAAATTCACTGAGAGAGAAATTAGGGAAACCACATCCTTCACAATAACATCCAAAAAGATGAAATACTTAGAAATCAATCTAACAAAGAAAATAAAAGATTTATAGATTGAAAATTACAGCACTCTTTAAAAAAGAGTTCAAAGAGGAAAATGGAAAGATACCCCTCGTTCAAAGATATGAAGAACCACCACTGGTAAAATGGCCATATGCCCAAAACTATTACACAGAGTTAATGAAACCCCAATCAAAATACCTTTAGCATACCTCACAGATCTAGAGGAAACATTCCTAAAATTCATTTGGAATCAGAGGAGGCCCAGAATAGCAAAGGCAATCCTGGGAAACAAAGGCAAAGCAGGAGGCATCACAATCCCTGTCTTAAAATTATACTAAAAGCTACTGTGATAAAATTAACATGCTACTGGCAAAAAAAAGAAAAGAAAAAAAAAAAACCACAGACCTGGAGACTAACAGAACAGAGTAGAAGAAGCAGAGACAATTACAAAGACATTTGGCCACCTTATCTCTGATAAAGGGACAAATGATGTTCACCGGAAGAAAAAAGGCCTCTTTAAAAAATGGTGCTGGAAAAACTGGCTCTTCACATTCTGAAAACTAAAACTAGACCCATGCCTATCACCATACACAAAAATAAAGTCAAAATGAACCAAAGATCTAAATATTAAAACAGAAACACTAAGGCAACTGGAAGACACAGTAGGTAGAAATCTTGCAGACATAGTGGTAGGTAGAGCATTCATGAATAAAACCCAGACTGCATGAGAGGTCCTGCACAGAATCAACTCCTGAGATCTCATCTTACTAAAAGGCTTTTACACCTCAAAAAAGTCACCAACAGAGTGAAAAGAAAACCCACAAAGTGGGAAAAAGATTTTTCCAACTGTCCATCAGACAAAAGACTTGTGTCTAGAACATATAAAGAATTAAAAAACATCAGACTCCATCACCACCACAATCCAAAAATGGGCATCTGAGATGAGTGATCCTAGACAGTAATGTTTCAAATTGATTCAGAACATAAAGCAGATGCAATGTAAGGGATGTGATTAAAACCTACCACGTTTGTGTTTATATACATACATTTGTATATATTATAATCAAAAAGTCAATCGTGCTGGGATTGAGAATAAAAGGAGTTAATCCCTCAAGATTTAAGAATGTTCAGTGTGTGTGCACTCAATATATCACCCAAACCAAACACACAAGATTAAAAACTGGTAACACTGAGCGGGAATGGACAAATCCACGAGGACAGAAACTTCAAGTTTGCTCTGAGTTTAACAGATCTAGCAGGTGTGATGTAAATTGTCCTATCATTCATCATCAGTGAATTTGATAGATTCAATGTTTATAAAAAGTTTCATCTAGCAATAGCAGAATACAAATTCTTCTCAGTCTTACATGGAACATTCACCAAAGTACACTACCTTCTGAACTATAAAAACACACTTTAATGAATTTAAGAAACTATAAGTCAGAACCCATGTGCTCAGAATACAATGGAATTAATCCAGAGACCAATAACAGAAAGATAACAATGAAATCTCAAAATATTTGACCACTACATAACATACTTCTGAATAACATATGGATCAAATGGGAAATCTTAATAGAATTTTTAGCCAAATAAAAATGTAACTTACAAAAATATGTGGGTTGAAGCAAAAATAGAACTTAGAAATTAATGCACTGATTTCATGTATTACAAAAAAGGCACCTCAAAAATTAGTAAGAATCTAACCTACAAAAATAGGAAAAAAGCAATGTAAGCATAATTAGGCAAACATAATTATAATTATTTTAAAATGTGAAATCACTACCAAAAATCAATGAAATGAGCAGCTGGTTACTCTGTTTTCAAGATCAATACATTTAACAACATTTTCACCATACAATGAAAGAAAAAAATGAAAGAAGCAATAAATTATTAATATCAGAAATAAAAGAATGGTCTCTATTGATCAATAGACATGAAAAACATTATAAAGGCATATTATGAGCAAGTCTAAACCTATAAATTTCATAATTTAGGTGAAATAGGCCAATTCTGAAAAAACAATCAAAAATTATACAACAGAGATCAATGATCTGAATATGTCAATATCTATTAATGAAATGGAATCAATAATTAATCACCTCTCAAAAAATGACAAATAGACTCAGATGGTTTCATTCTTCCTTTCATATTCACTCGTTTTGTTTGTGCCTGTCACTTGCACAGATCCAGGTCACACTGCAGTTTTTGTACGTGCACATGCTTCCCTCATACTCTCCCCGTTTACTCTCCCTTCTCCTCCCCTCCTGTCTCCTGCTGAGCCCCTTCTCTTCTGTCCTGTCTTCCTTCTACTTGCATGTCATCTTTCCCCCCCTGGATTTCACACTGAGAGAAAACGCGTGTGACTCGGCTCTCTGAGTCTGGTTCATTTTCCTTACCAATGAGCTGGTCCTCCTGCGGATGGCCTGACTTCCTGCCTCCTGAAGTCTGACTCATGCTCCATCCACTGTGTACCTGGGCCTGTTCTGTATCCATCCTTTCATCTTTTGACAGGCACCTGGGCAGATTTATACTTCAATTTTCGTGAATTTTACTGTAACAAACATGGATATGCGTGTTTTGATAGTAAGCTGATTCCAATTCCAAGGAGTGATGTGTTTTAACCCCATGGCAGTCTTAGTTGTAATTTCTAGCAACATCGGCACTGATTAGTATTGTGATTGTGCTAATTTACAGTCCATGATTATTTTTGCTTAGAGAAATTATATAAATTTTATACACTTTCTTTGAAATTTTCTCTATCTGTCAAAAATAAAAAATATTGGGGAAAAAAACCTGTTTGGAACTAGTAATCAATTCTAGCAAAGTTGTAGAACAAGCAACTAATATTTAAAAATTATTTGCTTTCCTAATACCAGCAATGACCAATTGAAAATTTAAATTAAAACTGCAATGGTGATCATATACAAAGCCCTGGGTTTGATCCCCAACACCACAAAAATTGACTAATTAAATATAAAAAGATGAATTATAAATTTATGTATAAAAACTATAATGTCACATTATCTCCCAAAAAGTACTTAGTTATAAATGTAAATATTATATATATGTGTGTATATATATATATCTTTCACGGCTATATAAAGAAGCTCTACAGGGTATTCTGCCACAGGCCTGTCATCCCAGCACTCTCGAGGCTGAGACTGGAGGGTCACTGTGAGTTTAAGGCCAACCTCAGCAGGCAGCCTGATTGCATAGTGAGGCGCTCTCTCCAAAAATCAATCCACCAATCAATCAAATAAAAGAAGCTATAAAACTCTGGTGAATGATACTGAACTATATCTAAACAAATGGAGAGTTGGATGCAATATGGTTAAGATATTATCCTTACTGACTTGACCGATAGATTCAGTCCCAATCAAAATTCCAGCAATTAATTTCACTGACGTCAATAAATTTCTCCCAACATTTATGTAGGAGATTAAAAAACCTGAATAACTAACAAAATTCCAAAGAAAAAGACCAAGAAGGAAGAGGAAGAGAAAGAGAAGGAAGAGGGAGATGAAGAATAGTGGAGACGAGAAAGAGACACTCCCCAGCTTCAAGATACACTCCGGTAAAACAGTGATCGAGATGGTGATGCGAAAGCAGAGAGAAGCAGAGGGCTGAGCCTCTGGAGACCTACACACACATGTCGCTAATTCATGTTGGCAAAAAGCATAAATTTAAGTGTGACAGCCTTCCCACCATGATGCACAAAATTTATACATTAGTATACTTACAAATCTAGACACAAACCTTGCTCTTTTTGCAATAATTAAATCAATAATAATTAGCACATAGGCCTTAATTTAAAATTCAAAATGCTAAAATACAAACTCTGTAAGAGATACCATAAAAGAAAAACTCAAGGATCATTGTTTTAGTAGTCTTATTTTATGTACAAATTCAAAAGCATAATTCATAAAACAAACAAGTTTATAATTCCCTGGTTAAGATTTAGGAAATAAAAGCAAGAATTGACATTTATGGTTACATCATATTAAAAAGCTTCTGCCAAGCAAAGGAAGCAATCAACAAGATGAAAAGACTACTGGTAGAAAAGGAGAAAGTTTTGCTAGCCATTCATCTAGCAGAGGACTAACATTCAGAATATGGAAATTACAAACGATCACTTCAATGAATGAGCAAATGATGTGAACAGACACTTCCCAATAGAAGTACAAACAGCCAATAAATGTAAATACATGGAAAAAATGTTTAACATTTTTAGCTATTATGCACGCCCAAATCAAAAGTACCTTAAGATTCTACATCATCCCAGTCAGAAAGGCTATTACCAAAAATAAATTAACAAATGCTGGAAATGATATGGAGAAAAGGGTGGATTTCCAGGCTGTTGGTGGGAATGTAAATTAGCATAGGTACTGTAGAAGGCAGCATTGTGCTTCTCAAAAAACTAAAACTAGAACTACAGTGTGACATAGCTGTACTGGGTACCTACTTACAGGAAATGACACCAGCATGCCGGAGATCCTACACACCCATGTTCTAGTGGCATTATTCACGATAGCCACATTGTAGACCAGCCCAGGTGCCATCAATAGAAGAATGTGTGAAGAAAATCCAATGTATACAATGGAGCATTATGAAGCCAAGAAATGGAGAGAAATCATGTCATTTGCAACAAAATAGATGGAAACTGGAGGTCGTGGTGTTAGGGGAAGTAAGCCAGACACAGAGAGACAAGTACCACATGCTTTTTCTCATAAAGTGAGGATGCTGACTTGAAAGTAGAAGAGAGAGGCAGCGGGGACAAGGGAGGCGAGACAGCAGTCGGGGCGGGGAGCACCGTTACCGTGCAATGGAGCAAACCTGTTCATGGCTGTGGAACTCAATCCGTACATCCCTATGAGTTAGCATTTATAATAGGAAAGACGGGGAATAGGTGACATGCCTATTGTTAAACCAAGGAAGTCAGTCTGCAGAGGCAGAAGGCACATTAGCTGATTCCAACCATGGGTACGACATACAGGAAATTGAAACTAAAGCACAGTTAAAAACAACAAAAAGCTCTCAGTTCCTAGGGGCGGGGCGGGTCTGTGGCATGAATTTGTTAAGGACCAGGAGCTTCCAAAGCAGGAAATTTATTCTGTATGACACTGTAATGGTGACACCGTAGGGACCTGTGAGACACAAAGAATGGGCCCCAGCTTAAACTGTAGACTTTACCTGACAACCATGTTCACTATTGGTTCATTAATTATACCAAAGACGCCACGGGCTGCAAGATGCTCATAACTACGGGAACCACGCGGGAGGTGGGCTTCAGGGGCTACATGGTAATTACCTGTGCATTACTCTCTGTACATCTAAGACTCTTCCAATAAACACTGTAACTTAAGGAACAAGACTCATATGTGAAGACAGTGAAAAGAAACTGGAGAAGCCTCAAGAATCAAGGCAAGCAAGCCAATTCTGCAGCTCCTGAGATGCCAGGGACTGATGGCAGTGGCTTGGGCTAAGGTGAGAGCCAGGTGGCTGGCGGCTGAAACTTCAGGACTGAGCTGGACTCCACCAAACT
This sequence comes from Hydrochoerus hydrochaeris, assembly GCA_004027455.1. NCBI lineage: Eukaryota > Metazoa > Chordata > Mammalia > Rodentia > Hydrochaeridae > Hydrochoerus > Hydrochoerus hydrochaeris. Next base: position 38,665 of record PVLA01003654.1, on the reverse strand, counting down.
GCTGCTGCTGAAAGGGAAAGTAGAGGGGAGTAAGGACCAAGAAACGCTCCGGGGACACACACGCACACGCACACGCACACACACCTGGGACCCAGCTCTCAGAGGCTCAGGCGGCATTATGGAGAGTGGTAGAGACCCCGGCTCAACTGTTTCAAAAATAACAATAACAACAACAACAATAAAAGGACAGAGAGTGTTTTTCAGTGCAAAAGCCTGGGGTTCAAACCCCATCGCCATGAAAAAGATGAAATAAATTTAAAAATAAAAAGTGTACAGGTCGATGCCTCTTTTTTGTCTTCAGCAATCATTAACTGACCACTAGTGCACTAGAAAGAAACATCTGTAAATGTTACAGGGGTTCACATTGCTCAGAATCAATGACCCCGATACTAATCTAGTTAAGGATAACAGATAAGAACTAGTTTCTACGTTCACAAGTTTTCTATGGACTCACACAGGCTTTTAGGGACAATACTGCATGATAATAGAAGATTCTTACTAAAGAGCAGTGTTAAGCCATTTACTTGTGTGGTCAGAGCCTATGAAACATGGGGTCTTATTGGCTTGTCTCAAACTGGATAAAATAGAATTAATTGCTATTGACTATTTAGCAGTTTTAAAACCAGTGCCGGTGTTCAGTGATGACCATGGGAGGCAGTCGTGATTTCCACAGAGCGGACTTGCTGTGGCGTTCACCGTGGTGCAGCAGGACATCCTCCGCGTCGTCACTCAAACTCCTATTGTCAAAACCTGTAATGAACGGAGGAGGAAAGAGTCATTGGTCTGTTTTCCTGTCGTAGGAGACATGATATACAGAAATGGATGCTTGAGATGCTCATTAATAAGGCCTAGGTTGTCAGCACTGTGTAGCTGAACAGGCTAAATCCATTATGATTAAGGGCTGACATCTTCAGGGTAATTTGCACTTAACGGTAGGCAACTAGCCAAAGGCCCATTCCCATACTTGCATTTCAAGGGCTTAGAATAAAGAAAGAAGAGACACTATCTTGTTTCAAGGTATTGATATGTGGGAAATGCTTAATGCTTCCCTCAACCACTGTGTGTGTGTGTGTGTGTGTAGCAAGCGAAAAGAAAAGCTCCAAGCAGAGGTCTGCTTTCTCCTTTATTCCTCATTGGAGAACTTAACAATATTCAGTAAGAGAATGTTAAACCCAACCACTACTTTTGATCTTCTGTGAGAGACCCACAGAAACAGAAACATCACAAAACTTTCCTTGGTGACTTTTCCTTGAATGTTTGCTCAAATGACCGGACATGCTATTTGGACACTTAAGTTGAGTCTCACGTGGCTAATTTCATAGAAGAGATTTCCTAAGCGCACTTCTCATGGGATGACGCTGAGTGAGTGCACATAGGAAACCAGGAGAAACAGCCCAGGATAGAAATCAGACAAATACTCACAGGGAGCAAGAACAGCTCCCCACCGTCTTATGCCACCTGTTCTCACAACTGTGGTCTGACGCACTGGCATGTGCTGAACCCTGGGTGTGCTGTGCCATGTGCTGTACCACTCCGCATGTCATTCTCTGGCCAGGGTCTCCTCCGGGCACTATGTCCTCCAGGTTACTGCCTCCCTCTCTCGGTCTCACCTGCTTTAATGCTTCACTCAACTCCGCTTTGCCTCTAGACCAGGATCGATGTTCAGGACGCATGGCACTCTTGTTTTTATTTATGAATGCACATCTAGAATCTTAACAACGATCGACATGTAGAAGGTCCCTAGGAAATATTTATTCAATTCATACATGATATCAAAATGAAGTATTTGTTTCCGTAATGGATATAACAAGACAACAGGCTTCCTTAAAATTAGAGAACAAGACAATTATCTGTGAAGCAGAAAACATAGTCATCTCTTATGGAAGAGTTAGGGCCCAGACTGAAGATCGCTTCCCGGAGGTTGATTGATGGGGTGGTGATCTATTCATTGACTCACTCATTCATTCATTTCTTTGAGATACTGAGTATGGAACCCAGGTGCTCCACATTGAACAGTTCCCCATTCCTGTCCTTGTTCTCTGCTGCTTGGTTTTTTATTGTTGCTGTTGTTATTCTGTCTTGTTGAGACACATTCTTCCTAAATCTCTGAACCACCAGGCTGGTCTCTGTGTCTCAGTCCTCCTGTCCTAGCCTCCCAGAGTTTCGCAGCTGCAAATCTATATTTAGAAACAATTTGGAAGTAAGTTGGAAAAATAAAGAAACTGGCCTCAAATACTCCTTTCACAGTATGATAAACATGTACCACACACTACAAAGCGAATCTCCACGCGTCGGAATCAGTGAGAGCTGGGGCTTTGCCTCATTTGTCTCTATGCTCTCAGGGATGTGTTGGCTCAAACGCAGTAAATGGAGGTCATTTTAGAGACTGCAGGCTGCACGGTGTCTTCATCAGGGATGGAGGTAGGACAGAGAACCTACGCCGGGAACTGAAACGGGAGGCAACGCTGCTAACCGTGGTGGTGCACAGGTGGCAAACGCGGCTGGCACCCATGTGACGGAAGGAATTCTAAGGTGTAACAGAAATGAGGACTGCCAGGAACAGTTGCTTCCCCTAATTGATCAGAAAAACGGAATAAAGAAAGATTCAGAGATGAAGAGAATAAGATTCGGACCTCTCGGGAAATGTTTTCACCTGCCCAGGTAACAAAACAGAGATTCTGTTCCAGAAACAGAGACAGTAATCAACATGAGAAAACCCAGATTCAGAGGAAAGTGCTCTCACCCCCTGCTCAGCATTTCCTGAGCCAGGGCAATAAAATTAAATGCACTTCCTTGTCCAACTCCAATAATACAAAGGAGGACAAGGAAGTATGAATTTTTTTAAAAATAATTAGCACACCCCAAATTTTACCAGAAATATATAAACAAACAAAAAGAAATACATAAGCAATAGAACAGAGTCAGAAGTGCGCAAGGGTAGGAAAACTAGGCTAAAACTAGAGGTTTTATAAGTGTGCAAAATACCTGTCGTGATGAGCAGTAACTCTGGTACCTGTTATCAAAATTAACTCTCACAAATTCCTTGTGAGACAGATATTACCCCAAATTTTATAGGTGAAGAATTTTCCTGAAATCCTAACATTTTTAAATCTCAAGGTCAAAATTGGCTACACACTGAAGTTTATAAATTCTGTTATATCGAACTACCTCTTCGGGATGTGTGAGGAGGTGAGAGAGGATTAGAAAGAAACATTCACAGCAGACAGTGCTGCCTTCGCTCTGTATCTTTTTGCTTTTCACGGCTCTGTTATTTTTCATGGGCAGACTTCCTCGCCGACCTCTCCGGCGCAATGCTGTATTAAAAGGAGATGTGGAAACAGAGCAAGTGTAGCCACTATGCTCTGCATACAGGGGAACCAGCCCTCAAACCCCAACGCTCCTGTGAGAGTAACAGCAGCCAGTTTTCTCTTTCAAATTAAAAAAAAGGCAGACATTTGGAGCAATAGGCCTATTGTACTCAAAGCTAAGCTTTCAAGCCACCAAATCAACAATTAATATTTAAAGAAGAAATAAAAGTCAGGTCAGCAGCAAACATCCTTTGGAAGTCATGCTAGAGACACTTTTTATTGACACTTTCATTTTGTTGACTCATTTTTATGTACTTTTTACCTTTACTCATACACTCAAGAGCATCATTTCAAAACTCCTTTAAGAAAAAGATAAAAATTTCAGGCGCTCCTGAATATTTTATCAGTGTTCGTTAGAACCTAAACAGTAATGGTGAGTCTACCGTAAGAGCAAGCAGAAAACAAGTGCTGCTGGGTGCCCGGAAAATCTCACACAGGCTTCAGGGGAGAAACAGAAATACTTGATTCCTACTACCACCCAGGCAGCTTGGTCATTGCTATGTAAAGTTCACATCCCAGGCACATTTAGAATGCCATCTCATTGGCTTTATTATGTAATTAAAATACTTTCTAATACTGTCTTGTTCACATCTGTGTTGGTTACTTTTCTCTTGCTGAGACAAAATACCTGATGTCCAAAATTAAGGAAGGAAAGATGTATTTTGTTGGTTTCTGAGGAGACAGATCCTGAAAATGAGGTGCGGTGGATGAAAAGAAAAGAGAGAGAGAAAGTTATGGGATCAGGAGGCCACAGTCTCTAGGACTGATGCATCAATGACAGTTTTTTCTGGATTTTTATTAGAGTCTTTTCTTTACAACGAGCTCAAGTGGGATGTGGGAAGAGCAAAGTACAAAGCGATGAAAACTTAACTGTTTAACTATCCCAAAGACCATATTTGACTATACCTGGCCTTCATGTTTACGTTCCTTCAGACATTTCTTAGCAAAGTATCTTGTGTTACCACTCAGTCCTCTGAGACTCAGGGGCCTGCATTCATTTCCTTTAACACAATGCATTTGCAAGACTTCCTCCAGAACAAACAATCATATGGCCCAGCAGAGCACAAAGTCTCTAGGGTAACCTCAGGATAAACTAGTTAAATTAATCTGTGACCCACCTTAATTAGCTCATAGTTTGTGAAGGTTTCAGCGCTCAATCAGCTGATTCAAGGATGGCATGGCACAGGACCAACACTTTGAGGCAGCAGAAAACAGTAAAACAGCAAGAGCATAGGTGGGGAAGAGAGAGCAAGTCTCTTTCCCTCCCTTATAATCTGCCCCAGGGTGGGTGCACTACTCACAGCCATAATCCCAGTATTGGGCCACAAATCAACCACAAACTCTAGAAGCCTGCCGCCATCACTGCATGAGGCTTTGGGGGGCCACCCAGACACAAGTAATAACAACATCTTATGAGACACTCAGCTGAATCTGGTAATGTGGTCCGACAAGATGACAAAAGTCCTAGGCTAAAACGTACTCTCAAGGAATTTCTGTCAGTAGATAGTATAAACATGAGATTTTCTTTTTCAAGTGACTTAAAAAAGATATTATGTCAGAGCAACTGAAATTAGCCTGGCATCTCAAGCATACCAGCTTACAAACATGACTTCTCAGACATAAAAGGGGCATGCAGTTGGCCTACCTTCAAAGAGATGTTTACTGAGGTCTTCCGATGCACTGTGCTGCACAGCTGGGAATAGAAAGAGGAGAACAATTAACAACTGTAGGATAAAGTAACAGAATCTAGCTAGATGCTGACCAGTTCTGTCTCCTTTTCCAGGATGCCAAAAGCAACTACACCTTCCAGTCCCCCTTGCAGTAAGTTTACGGCCAAGTCCTGAGGTGCTGTTCAGAGTGATGTGGGTGGAAACCAGGCCCTACAGCAAAACAACCTTCCAATCCCACTTTCTGTCTTCATTGGACGTTGAAAGCATGGACTCCGAGTCCACTCCAGTGAGGGCATGGATGCGGGCAGCACCACAGCATCGTGAGTCCGATCCTTGGTACCAGAAAAAAAAGCAAAAAATGATATTTAAAGAAGAGCAATTTTGTGACATTAAAAACATACTAATAACATAATTAAAAATTGTTTTATGACTTAAACTAGAACAAAAGTTTTCACCAAAAAGAGGGCTATAAGGACAGAAAACCTATAATAGCCCCGTTTTATTCTTGGAGGATTTATTTTGAGACCTGCAGTAAATGTTTGAAACAGCAGATATGACTGAATCCTGAATATTTTTGCCTATATAATGCTTTACCAATACACACCCATGATAGAGCATAGCTTATAAATTAGCCACAGTAACAGATTACTAGTAATGACACATCTTATAATAAAGCTTTTAAAATTGTGTAATTGTTTATTTATAGAATGTTCCATGTAATATCTTTGAATTTTGGTTACCCATAGATAACTGAAATTGTGGAAAATAAAACTATAGGTGAGGGGGAACTACTGAGTCACTTAAGATGCTCTGGTAAAACATTCAATTATAACAATGGTCAAAATACCATATGGAAGGAAAAATTGTAAAGGTGAAAATATGGAGATTTATCTCAGCCTTATATTACAGAATCAAATGTTATTGAACAATAGATCAATAATCTTTGAAGCAAAAAAATAATGAATTCCAACTTTTCTGCTTTTAATTTGTTATTCACATGTGAAAGCAGTAATTTTTCAAATATACCTTGTTCAAGTATGTCAACTCACACCTCTCCTGAAAAAATATTTATATTTTATATAATACATAAAAGTTGATCAAATGATAAGCCATGAATAATAATCGAGATGTGTTTTAAAATTTCACAACCAAGATAGAGGAAAAAGGGAAAAAAAAAAAATATATATATATATATATTTATATACACAGGATATATAACTATACTACTGATCTCTGTTAGTTTGTCAAAAAGAATAGTTTGTGCTTTGATTGTTTGATCATTTTTTCATGCCTAAATCTTGTAACCTGAGCAACTACTTCTAAAATAACAATATGCAAAATACTAGTATTAATTTCCTGCTATTTGTTTTTAAGTTTTGTATCATTTCTATCCTTTTTTTGTTTTGTTTTTTAAAATTAAAAAAATTCAAATTTACATTCAATCCAATTAAATAGAGAATAAATTCGAAACTTATTAAATGTGCATTAAATGCAAAAGAATTCTAAAAATAGGATGTTTATAACATGTTTTGTGATAAGCTAATTCTAAGCAACACTCTAATTTTCATAGCAAAGATGTGAAATATAAAATCTACACATAACCTGAGAGGGGAGAGTGAAATACAGAAGTACAAGTTTCACAAATGCCTCCTCTCCTGGAACTCCGAGAATATTTTTGAATTCATTTTAATAACTGTTAATAAAACTTTTATGTTTTGAATAAAACCATCAGAATTAAAACTAGTAACTGTCAAATCGTTTGAAAAAGTCAGCATAAAATTTGGTAGTGAAATATCAGACATGAAGTGTAGCTCTATGGAAAGCACCTCTGGTGGTCAGTGCAGGGTCTGTCCTCTGTCCATGGACCGCAAGCGCCCCCTGCCCAGTGAGAGACAGAGGCCCGCAGAAGGCAACGCGCGTGGGCAACCCAGATGGAAGCCACCCTAGAACTCACCTCACCCCTCCCCCTGGCTTGGGAGGAACTGAAGTGTCCCCACGTTGCTCATGTAAATGTAGCACAGCAGAGCCACACCGGAAAACACAACTGGCAGCCCTCAGAAAACTGCACAGAGGCTGCTGCTTGATTCAGCAAGCTGCCTCTTAGGGTTAGCGCTCGGGAGAAACAGAAGCACAAATCCATGCAAAAATATGTATACTGATACTAAGCATTCCTCATCACAGACAGAACGTAATAGCAGCCCGAGTGTCCAACAGTTGGTGAGTTGACAAGCAAAGGGTATCACAGCCATATAATAAGTATCATCCAGCTACCCAGAGGAATAGGGGACATACATGTTACAGTATGAGGATTCCTGCTGCAAAAGACCCCAGGCACCATTGCTAAGTATTGTACGACTCTGTTTACATGAACTGTTCATCACAGACAAATGCACACGGACAAAAAGCAGGTTGGTGAGCGTCCAGCAGTGAGGATCGCCTGGCCAGGGGTGGCTGAGAGGTTTGGGGTTTTGCTCTGGGTTGATTCTTAAACCATAATGAGGGTTAAACAACTCTGCAAATACATGAAAGACTATTAAACTGTACACTTAAATGTGTTGCACTGTATGATATATAAATTGCACTTTAGTAAAGCTATTACCAAAAATCATAACTATGAGCTATTTTGAAAAGGCACAGATCGTAAAGAAAGAATTAGCAATGATCATCAAGCAAAAGGAAAGAAGTTAGTACATTAATTTTAGATAAAGAGGAATTTAAGGTAAAATGTCATTAAGTGAATTAAATGAAACCATTTTATTAATAAAATAAGTATAAATCACCTTGAAGATATGAAAGTTATCAATATTTAATATTGATAATCACAGTTTCAAAATAGACATGGTAAAAAATACATAAGACAATAGTAATAGAACCATGTTCCTAAGGAAAAGCTTTCTAAAGAAGTAAAAGAAAATCAACAATAGCAACGTGGACATACGGCTGATATGCCACAGGACGGGCTTTTTCAAAGCATCCATCAAACACTTACGGCGATTAAACCAATAGTAGCAAAAACTTTTTATGAGAAATTCAGAGCAAAAACTAGGCAGGCTACTTTCTGTAACAATAGTAAACTGAAATTCAAAATTACCACCATTTTAAATGAAACAGAGCATTTGAAAATTACAAATTATTGTGATAATTATCTATGATGGCTCTTCTGTTTCAAACCTTAAAACTTTATTTCCAAAATCTATGCTCCTTCTTACAAAAGAGTTTTCTAATAGCTCCAGCCAAATGGCTTTTCCTTCTCATATCTGCTGTCCTTCAGTGTAATTCACAAGATAGTTAACAATACGTGGTTTTGTTTTCTAGTTGATTCATGCATGCAAGTGCTGTAAGGACAAAGATACTGCTTGTATTGCTATTAATTTGTTATTTACATGTAAAAGCAGTAATTTCTTTCCAATCAAATTTCTTTATTCACATTGCATTTAAATATCATACAGAACACAGAAAATCCTCCACAAATGTTTACTAATTGATTTCATTGTATAATTAAGTAGTGAACTGTACATGAAGGACAAGAGTTTTTGGCCCTTATTGGAAAGGTTTTCTGACTCTCCACATGTCACTTCACCTTCCTGGGTTTTCATATCCTCCTTCATTAAATGAATTAGTATTAAAATGTTTCTAAGAGTCTCTCTAGTCCTAAAATTGTATGATTGAACTTAGGAAGAAAAGGCATCCTCAGTACTCCAGAAAATTCCCCTTCCTGTCCAGAAACACTGGTGTCTTTGAATGTCAGGACTCCAACAGATCGCGTATTGTTAAGTGAGAATCGCCCTCAGCGGTGGAATGTTCAGTGGTTTACGCTCACCCACCCGTGCTTCCCTGCCACCACCCAGCCAGGTCTCAGGGACACCGTGCGTCTGAGTGTGTGTGTATTTTGGTCTCTCTGATGACATTCCAAGACTAATATAAACAGACTTTAAATTACCCATTACGCCGTCACTTCACTCCTTCATTAGAAAGAGGTCCGCATCTGCTCACACTTGAGGTTCTAACACTACCCTTTCCCACACCTTTCTATTTCTTTGAAAGTGATTTCTTCTTTCCTCCTAAATGTGGCCCATGTTTTGAATATTTCTTTACCATTATGCTTTGTCAATAGCATTCTGTGCTTTTAAATTAATATCATATTATGTTAAAACATGTATTCATTATAATTATGAACGTAATGAATCATTTAATTAACATTTAATATAATTTGGTATAAATACAGATATTCAATTAGCATCTCATGAGTAGCAAAAGATCTCAAAGAATATATACCAAGGGATTAACAATAGAGGTGAGATTACCTGTGATTTTTATATTTTTCTATTTTTTTGGATTGATAAATATTAATTATAAATGAATACACCCACACTTGCCTCTCAGTGATCTGAGTCAATGCCAAAGAAACTGCACACAACTCTTTATTAATGTTCATTTCGTCATAAGAGGGGAAGGCTAATGTTTAGATAAATGTTTGAACGTACTCTAAAAACAAACATCCTAGTATCTGAGTGAGTTCACATTGTTGATAGTAACCTTTGAATTAATAATAATTTCAATCTTGTGACAGAGTCAAAATATGTTCATTTTCCATATAGTTTTTCTCTTAAAATTAAAAAGTAAAAAATTGACTTAAGTAAGATTTTCAGTTCTCTTGGGAAAAACAAAAATTTACAGTTAACCAGAACCTTCGGCCTGAGCTAGTTCTGTAAACATCCCCTAAGGCAAGTTTTTCTCAGGCCTCCTACAGAAGCCTTTCAACTCTAAAAATCCATTAACAATGCTAATATTCATACTTACATACTGAATACTCAAGTCAGTTCCCAGATTAAAAGAGAATCTAAGTTGCTGAGGTCTCCTGGGACTTTGCATGGCCCTAAACCACCCGTCTTCTATTGCTAAACTTAATGAACCCATCCCATAAAGCTTGTTTTATGGGACACCTTTCCATAAAACATTCACATTTTATCCTACAGTAAAATTTGTATTTATGTTAAATACTTGACTATTTCCCTAAAGATCAATCTGAGTAACTCATGTAGTAAGCGATGTAGCAGTGTATTATTATAAAACTAACTTCCTTCAAACTTATTAATAGTCTCTAATGTTGATAAGCTAATGACTGTGATGCTTTAATTTAGTGCTGCAGTCTTACCACGGCTGACAAACTATTCTTGGTCATTCCTGACAATTCCTCTTAGATTCGAAGATAAGTACCTTGTGTTTATCAGGTTGGAAACCCAGCTCTACTCATGTATAAGAAGCTTCCATCATTCTGTCTTAGAAATTACTGAATTTGCCTTGGGATGTTTTATAAGATAGTGAGGGACATTCATTTACAGGAAGACAGACTCTTGCATATTTCAAAACTTTCTCATTCAACATAATCATCTGAGAGAACAAGTTGTCAAGTACATTTTACTCAGAATTAAAATCCTTGTATTTCTACTGTAGTTTTTTCCTTAGGGCACAAAACAGAGTTTATTTTGCAACTGTAACAAATTATCACAAAGTTAGCAATTCAAGACAATGTCCACTTATTAGCTCAGAGTTTCACAGGTTAGGAGCCCAGGCAGGTTTCCCTAGATTTTATTGTCAGGTTCTTACAAAACCAAAACAAGGACACGCACTGGAGGGTAATAGTTGCTGCCAAGTTCATTAAAGTGATGGGCAAATTTCAAAGCTCAGAGACTGTCAGAGCGAGACTCTTTCCTGGCATCTGGCTTTCCTGGGCCTGGGTCAGTTCTCGCTGCATTTGTGGACATGTAGCTCCCCCGACCCGCCACATCCTCAGAACAGCTGCGGTTCTCTGACCTCTCTGACCAGTGGAAGACGCCTCAGCTCCTCAGGGCTGGCGTGGCTGTGGCTGGAGGACCCACCTGGACGTCTCCCTCACCCAGCGCCAACCGGGCTAAGGTGCTGTGCCTCATCTCCATGGGCAGCTCCTCACAGTGCAGCATCTCAGAATTAGGACTTGGGTGTGTTGGGGGGGCCCTTTAGGACTCTGCCTATTGATGGGAGTTGGAGAAACTGAGGTTAGGAGTGGAAACAGACTCCAGACTCTGATTCCATGAACATAAAAGCCAGACCAAGATCTACTGGGGTGCAGAGTGAGGTTCAAGCTCTCCTTGCACCATCCATTCGCAGGGCTGGAATTACTTTCAGATTCTGAGGTCTACAGGGCGTGGGGTGGCTGGACAGGGGCACCGAGCTGTCAAAACAAAGTCACAGTCCCTCCACTCCCTGATTTGACATTGTTAAAGGTCCCATGCACAGCTTCCCTCTTCTGATCCCTGAAGACAAAGCCAGGTGCTGATGAGAAGCCCAGTGGTGTGGCAAGGACCAGCCAAGTCAGGCAGGGAAGCACACAGGAGGTCTTACAGGGGGTGTTACCCCGTCTCCCCTGCTGAGAAAGAAGTGGGAAGCCTGAGAACTGCTGAAGGTTTCATATCACAGCGAGTCACCACAACACATTTCATCATTTAACAATCACTCTCCAAACACGGCCCCGTTCCAAAGTGACTGTTGCTTTATACTGTCTGATCCGTAAAATACATCGGAATGGGTGGTAATACAAGAGAGTTAAACTAAATTTTGCTTGAGACTTTCTCCTTTCTTTGAATCCCTGTGGAAAAAACTGCAATGTAAGTTAGTACAGAAATAAACCTGAGCCTAATTGAGATGCCTGTTTTTTTTTTCTAATAGCCAGATTTCAGCCAATCACAAGTGGCAGAATTTTAGCCAATCACAGATGCGAACTGATGAACCCATGTTCAAATAAGGCAAAAGGCAGCTGTAACCCAGAGCTATTTCTGCACTTTGCTTCTCTGTTCACAGCCCTGTTTTTGAACAGAGCCATCTCCTGATTCATGAATCATCCTTCACTCAAATGGAACTCTGCTAAATCTAAATTGTGTAACGTTTTTCTCTTCGAAGACCTCACTCTTCACTTACTTGAATTTTGTAAAACAAGACTGTGCACTCACTTGTCCCCTGGCTTCCTGCTAGAGGGTGACCAATAGAGTAAGGGCTCTCGGTGGCCGCGGTGGAGAAGTGGCCGAGAAGGCCTTGGGAATGGGGAGGGGGCACTTTCCCTGCTAAATGCCAGAAAGAACGGAGGCAGTGGCTCCTTTCTAAAAGCAGGTGGTAAACAACACTGATCATCCCGGAGTGTTTAAAAGGAGGGGCACACTGCTTCAGGGCATTTGTGTTTAAAAAGCTCAGTGGAGCAGGGAAAGATAAGGAAACACAAGAGATTGATTCTGAAGTTCTTGTTAAAACCAAATACTTGAATCCTTGGAAAGAAGAGGAGGTAGAGTTCTTTCTCTTGCAAACTAGGTTAAATTCATTTTCAAAATTACCAAATGCACCAGGGATTTAGCTCAGCCAAGAACTTGTCTGATAAGCTCCAGGTTATGAGTTCCAACCCCCAGAACCAAAAATAAAACAATGAACAAATAAAAAACAACCAAAAATAAATCCTGTCGTCATGGCACACTCCTGTAATCCCAGCACTCGGGAGGCTGAGGCAGGAGGACCCTTGCAAGTTCCAGAGCAGCCCAGCCTGGGCTAAAAAGTGAGCCCAAGGCCAGCTTGAACTGCATAGTGAGACCCTGTCTCAAAAAGACAAAAAAGAAAAAAAAAATTACCAAAGGCTGAGGCACCTGTTGCAGGAAAAGGGGCCAGGGACGCACTCACCACACTCACCACACTTCCTTCCCTTCTGAGTACGCGCGCTGGGGCCGCGTGGTCTATCCCATGTCAGCAGACACTCATTTGGAACAATAGGATTTTGAGGTTAGCTTGATGGATCCAAAGAAACAAATTAGGAAAAAACTTGCAAAAATGTAGGGAACAGTGTTTATCTCCTGGTGTTTATATTGCTTATTGTTTTCATTTGTCATTAGCTACTAATGCAAAAAATAATAAGATGAAGAAAATGGTTCATGGACCCTCCTTGAAAACTAAAGACAAGCCACATGTTCAGACTCTTAATGCATCATGCCCGTCATTTAAATAGCACCCACCTATTACTGGGGTTTGCTGACAATCCGTTACGTACCACGGCCAAGGAATCCTCAGTCGGGGAGAAAATATGTAGAGGGAGTTTGTGTCCACTTTTCATCCTTACTAACTGATTGAATCAGGGAAGGACAGAGTAAGGGGAAAAGAGAAGGAAGAGGTGGAGAAAGGGAAGGTGAAAGAAAAAAGGAAGGACACTTGGGGACATTCTTGGAGATACGTAGGTCACGTGGGAAATCAGAAATACAAACACTGATGGCTCTTTGACCATGCACATTTGATAAATCAGCACACATTTTCTTACAGGTATCTGACAATGAAAAGCTTTGGCTCACAACACAACCTTTGTGTAGCCAAACTGCAAGCAAAACATTTTGCCTGGTGTCCATTGTTAAACTCTGAAGCTGATGTTGGAAAGACCCCTACTCTTTTTAGAGCAGAGAGACAAGTGGTCCACGTAGGGCTTTCCTAGATTAAGCTATAGTTGAATATAACCTAAACCATTGATAGTAGCTCAAAGCCAGAGGGCCTCTAATATTCAGATTCTGAATCTCTGAATAAAGAGACCCCCCCATATTCGAATGTGATGCTTTATTTGGAAGTAGGCTGCTCTTCATCCCAAATGGGCACTAACTGCCAGGTGACAATGTAACAAAAGCAGTCTGCACCACCATCAGCAGAGCTGCTGCCAACAGAGTCCTTGGAGAAGAGACAGAGAGCTGCCCACGCATGTTTCAGCTGTCAGCAAATCCCCGGAAGAATCAGGGGAGGACTTGAAGTATCACCAATTTAGAGATATCTGCCCAAATTTAGGCAGAAAAGAGGATCATTAAGATAAATCACCAGAGCAGGATTACTCAGCTTCTCAGAAAAGATCCAGAACATATTTATTAAATGATGAAAGTAATGAAATAGCGTCACATTCTTTCCAGAACTAACCTGGGCTTTGTCTAAGTCCACAAGGGCAAATTCATACAATGTGTATTGTCCTTCCTTCTGCCTGCACCAGCTCTATGTACACTGGTGCTTTTCAGGTGGTTTAGGTGTTTTCTCTCTTTTATACCACAGATTCTCAGTGTGGAAAAATAATATTCTCTCTATGTCTTTTAAGTACCTTTCCCTTGATGGAGAAGTTCTGGAAATTGATTCTTTAATGAGGGAGTGGTTTTCCAGAATTCTAGAATCCAAGTCACTGAAAGTCTGGCTTTGATGGTCCAGTAAGAAACCATGAAAAAGGTGCTTAACCTTATTCATGATTGTTCATTCTAGAAGACTGGCAATGTTCTCTGAAATGAAAATGAGACCTTTAGCATCTATGTTTCTCGACTGACAGTCAAGATAAGTACATACCGACTAATGGAAAGGATCTGTCGAGAGACAAAAAAGCATCAAAATGAGATCTGTAGAACTTTATTCTGAACTGCAGCTACATAAATGAAAGATTTGCAAACACTATTCCTACCATAGCCAGCCTGCAAAGACTGTTCAGCTCTGTAGTTGACTTGGAATCTGGAAAAATGAGCTACCAAGCTCTCAAGACAAATGCTCCTCTAAATGCATTCTCCACTGTGGAGAAGGATCTGCCTGGCAGGAGAACTCCTGTCCCGGCTGGGGAACAAGCAAGGGCCTCCTGCACCCCAGGCAAGCGTCCCGCCACAGCCTTTACCAACGCTTTTCCTGCGGCCTTCAGAAAAGGCAGATTCTCCACCCTTCACCTCCTTTTACCTTAAATCTTACCCTCAGTATTAAAACCTCATGTGTCATGACCCTTACACAATTTAATTCTGAATAGAAATTTTTACTGAAAATTAAAAATGACTAATTTACTTAAAGTTCTGGCTTCCTAGTGGACATAATGTTGCTCCGAAGACATATAATCACAGGAAAATCCAAGTGGAAAGCTTGACTGGACTTGACAACTTCAGTGCCCTGTTGAAGTGGCAGCTTTCTTGGTCAGGGATCTTGACTAAATCATCACCCCTCTCTAAGTTCAAATTCATTAAATAAGGTTTTCTCTACTCTCAGGACTCTACTAGGCCCATGATAGAACTCTGGCACAGAACCATGCCTTGCCCTGGATTGTGCACAATCTAAAGAGGACACAGAGATGCTCACTGCACATTTGCAGTAAGGAGAGAGATGTCTTTCTCCCAAGTCGGTTTTCTTTATGTGAGTGTACTTCACAAACTGTTATAAAACATCTGCGTGTATTGTTTGCTTATTTATTGAGCACCTACTACCTGCAGCTATTGTCATACTATAAGTATGCTGTCAAATGTAATGATCTATGATTATCTACCTAAGTAAATTAGACTTCAGAGAACTTAAACGTCTTCTACAAGGCAGTGTCTAAGAAATTGCAGAAATAAGTTGTGAAACTGGGTCCAATAAAAAGATTCAATCAAAAAATTGAACAACTGAGATGAGCAACACTTCTCAGAAGAAATACTAATGGTCAATAAATACAAGAATAAGTTTCCAACAGAAACATAAGTTAGAACAACACTGAGATTCTATATTACTCCAGGAAGAATGATCATCGCTAAGAAATCGTACAACAACAAATGTGAGACAGGCTGAAGGGAAAATGAGCCCCCACGCTGCTGCTGGGGGTGTAAACTAGTGCAGCCACCACGGAGATCGGGGCAGAGATTCGTTTAAAAAGTTAAAATAGAAGTTCAGTTTCATTCAGCTGTTCCCCTTCCCGATATCTTCCCAAAAGAGTTAAAGGTAGCATTGGCAGTGACATGTGGCCCATGGTTATAGCAGCACAGTTCAGAAGAGCTAAGTCTTAGAAGCAGCCTACATGCCCACCATCTGATGAGAGGGTGAAGAAAATGTGGTATTTATACACCATCGAGTAATGTGCTCCTCTAATGGATGAACCTGCTCATGTAAAGGAAAATGTACATACTTTCAGACCATAATGTTAGGCGAAATAAATCAGATACACAAGCCTAAAGGCCTCATGGTTTGTTTTGTATGAAACACCCAAAATATAAATAAAGAACAAAATAAAAGATAGATCATTGGAAACAGAGAGACAGATCTTTTTCAAAAGGTAAGAGAACTAGAGATGAAGGGGGAGGGGAGGTGACAACAAAAATCCAGGCGCCTTATGCACATGCACCTCTCTCCATGGGGAGCGGAGTCGCTATGTACTGCAGACATGGACAGATAAAAATAAAAATTTAAACATTCCAGGCGCTCGCCAGTCCCACAGGGAAGGATGAGGAGGTGTCCTCGGAGGCCCTGATAGGCTCCGCGTCGTGGGGCTTCCTCCAGCACCCAGTTCCAACCCTGGTATTCCTAGAATCTAGTTTTGTGGGAGGAGAGGCTGGTGAGAGGCTGCCGAGAGCTGCTCCCTCCTCACGCTAGGCAGGCCCAGCTTCCTGGCCAGTTACAGCAGCGTAGCACGGAGTCCAGCAGCTACGGGTTCACAGACGCAGAGCTGTTCTGACCACATACTCCTCCCTCATTCTCCAGGCTACACAGCAATATTAGCATTTTTCACTTTTCTTTTTATGTGATATTTCACTCATGAGAATTAGGAATATGGTTTTTATCTACCCCAGAAACTGGTTTCATCTGTTTTAATATATGGACTGTCCAAAAACAAAAGCTGTCAGCAATTCAGATAAAAAGAGAAAGGGGTAAAATTTAGTATCAGAAACATTGTTGTTTGCCAAAGCTAGAACTTGGAAGCAACTTAGGAACTGAGAAGCAACCTGGAAAACAAGAAGGAGTAGGTAAAACACTAGCGTTCGTGCTTTCAGCGTGTGGAAGGTGGGCAGTGGGGCACAAGAATGGTCTCGATCTTAGGGAGACACATTGGTTTTGCTTTTGAATAAATCACTGCTATTGGAAAACAGGAAGACACTGGGGAGAATGGATCTCTATTTATTTGCCCATTTGACACACTCAGATGAGCATCCTCCATGTCCTAAGATGTGTGGTGCTTATAAAGTTGAAAGAACTAATTTACTGGGGAAAAAAATGTGGAAAGATTGAAGGAGAGATAGTAGGTAAAGGCAGAAGGTATCCTTACCTGAGAAAAACATGTAAACTAATCATGGGGAAAAAAAGCAAAACGACTGGCTCAGAAGTGAGGGGCAGGAATCTGAGCCCCAAATGTCCACATTAGGACAACTGGGATGGGTAGATGGCGTGGGATAGGCCCACAGGGAGGCAGGCTTGACAGGCGGAACCTGTAGTAATTATAACTAGAATTACATTTCCCATGTCCATCATCCCAGATCATCCCTCACGAGCACTGAAGCACACACTTCTTCCAGTCGCTTTAGGATGTAGTGTTATTTTTACAGATGAGAAGACTGAATTGAAGATTAAGTGACTCTCCAAAAGTCACAAGGTAATGGTAGACACGACTAGACTCAAACCTTAAGAATCTCAAGCCTGATAAGTCAACTCCATCAGCTTAAAAAAATGCCCCGTAGAATAGTAAGGAATGCTCCGGGTCAGGAAGGAGCGTTTTTTATAATCCCAAGAAGATTCCATCCTGACACTTTCTGTGCTAAGCTTCCCTGCTTTGCACACCCCTGCTCCATGAAGGAACCTTGGATCCAGTTGCCACAGGCTGAGGCTGAACAAATTAAAGCTCTCGCTCTAAAAACTGTGATATGTCACAGGAATGGAATAATTAACTAACATCTCAAGACATAATTTTATGATGCTTGTAAGCTTAAGAGTTATGTGATTCCTTTTGTTACTCATCACATGGGTCAGTCAACAATCCTATGACAAAAGACAAGCTGACAAGAGAAAAGCTCACAAAGGTTATGGAATCAAATTTTACAGACATAGGAGACATCAGAAATGAAGACCCAAAGATTCAGCGATGACTGTCTATTTTTATGCCAAAAATCCAATGAACGAACAGCCATGTAGAAATGGGATTAAACAAAAAGGTGTGGTCTGATGGCCGTGGACCAAGGAGGAGCCCAGTGTGTCTGCCTGTTCAAATTCTTCTTGGCCTCTCTTGGTCGTGTTTCTGTCACTTGAAATGAGGGTCTTAAAAATAGGGAGAGGCGGACTTCCTGGGCTTCATGAATTACTCTGCAGGAGAGGGGCTCTTGTTCCTATGACCTGCAATGGGGAAGAGAAATTTTGGTTTCCATAAATTGCTTCTGTGGAAAAAGTTGAGGGGGACACAGGAAGGCAGGAGAAGGCCAAAGAGACCTTGTTTGTGAGACTGCTTCTGAGCTCTTCCAGACTCCTGAAGTTGGAAGTATCCATGACAGCAAGCCTGCTGCCATACTCCGGGGTGGCATCTCTGGAGCTGCAGCATCATACTAGTCTCTTCAAACATTTGCCTTGCAAAGAGAAGAAATTTCCCTGAGCATTTTTTGACCCCTCCACATTTTCTAAGATGCTCTTGGACCTCTCGTTTTTGAGTAGGATTTTGCACAGATCACCCTCCTTTACCCCTTGGGAGATGTCTTTTGTCTCCAGGACAAAATGTTGCCTGGACCTCTCACACACCTCGCCTTCTGCACTTTCCTTGGAGTCTCCCCCACCAGGGCCAGTGCAGCCCAGTATTTCTTTTCCTACTTTTGTCTCTGCCAGCACCCACTCCCCCTGGCAATCTTGTCCAACCTCACTGACTTTAATGTTTCAAAATAGATATTGTTGATTTAAGGTTTACAACATGGTGTTATAGAACACATACAGAATACTAACTCGCTTACCATAATAAAATGTTAATATATCTATAATCTCACATACTTACTTTTGTTTTATTTTAAGGAGAAGAAAACAGAATTTCTAAACAAGACTATGGGAGAGTAACAATAAAACACTGGGTATTGTTGTCTTCAAAGTAGTTACTCAGAGTACAAGATACAGGCACAAAATATTGTCCAAACAATATTAGGACAGAACTTTCTTTTCAGTGAGCTAAAAGAAATGAGCATATAAGTATCTTAACGATCTCACAGGTATAGTTTACATTTTCCTTTTCTCCCCCATCACAGGAGAAGCTGAAAGAGTGAATAACATCTAAAATGTATAATAGACACTGAGAATTGGGAAGAAAATGTTCAAAAGAAAAAGAGAAACTGTCCTTCCTTTCTATGAAAAGAGAAGCTAAATTCTAGTTTGCTTAACAAACACCTTTAATGCTTTGTAGCTTTTCTAGCTAGAATCCTCACTTGGTGGTTCGATCTGGAAACTTGCTCCTCTTCCTATCTGCTACTTTGTTCCCTTCTGCCCCGGCTGCCCATTTCTCCACCCTCCAAACACATTTTCTTCTGACCGGTTTCTTCTACATGCTGATGAGTCACACACTGGTGTCACTAGTCCCTACCCAGTGGTTCCTTCCTTTCTCCCCGATTGTCTGACACTGAACTCCCGGACCTTCCCTATCTTCACCTGTCCACCAGTGGTCTTCTACAGCTCTGTTCATGGCGACTCCACCTTCACTATCATTTCAGGAGAGTTGTGACATCGTTTTTTGACCTCCTGTTTAGTTTTGTCACCATCGCTGAGACCTTTGGATCCATTCGAGATATCCAGAATCTGCGATCTTCCCTCCATCAGCACGGCCACTACCAAGACCGGGTCATCATCACCTCCAGGTGGGCGACCCACAGGCCTTCTCCCTCCTCCACAAGCCACCCCTGCCCGTGGTCCCCAAGGGTCTGCTCTCGGCACAGCAGCCAGAGGACGCCCTCAGGGGAAGTCACTCAGCCTCACGGCCTTTCGTGGTCTGTTTCCTCCTCCACTGTACTCTGCAGTACTGGGGTTTTGCTGGCTTTCGTGTTTGTCTGTGGGTTTGTTCCAGCGGCTCCTCCTGCCTCTATGGTCCTTCCTCAAACATCTCCTGGGCTGGTTCTCTCACCTCTGTCTATTCCTAGCTTAGGACTCAGCTTTTTGCAACCCACCAACCCCACCCTGTCACCCTGACCTGATTTTCCTTTCTTTTCTTTTCCACAACACATACAGTCTTACACCTCACCCACCTAAACCACTTGTTTGTTGTTTATTTCCCCCACTAGTAAGCGTTTAACAGGCATTTTTGTCTGTTGTGTTCTTAACAGTTCCTAAGTGGCTAGAAACTGCCTGGTGCATAGAAGGTGCTCAATAAACAGGTTTACGTTCCTCAAATGTTGAAAAATGAAAAACCGGTGCTCCCGCCCCTGCCGCTCCCTTCGCGCTGCTTCCCTCTCACCCTGGAGACTTGTTTTCCGAGTGTCCTGCAGAGCACTTTGCAGCCTCTAACGCGCTCGCACCCACCGTGGGTCGGTATCTGGAGAAGGACAGCAGAGGGACCTAGGCCAGGCTCTTCCCGGATCTGAGCTCACACTGCAGGGGGTGGGTGGGGAGAGTGGCACATTGCAAAGGTCAGAGAACACCAGGCCTGAGACAGCTGGCCGTGCTCCGGGGATTAAAATAGAACGGGAGAACGTAAGGCCAGGTGCTGCCACGGCAATGCTCGGAGAAGGAGCTGAAAGTCATGCAGACAAAGGGGCCTCTGAGGTACCAAGGAGGCTGCGACCACAAGTAGGGACCCTCGAGGGCGTCTTCAGTGACAGAGTGGGATTCGCAGACACATCCACGTGCTGCACGGATTTCACGATGCTTTCCCTTGGATGTGTGACGAGAAACATACCAAGTACTATGAGAGGGCCCTCAGAAATTCTGAGTTCACCAAGCCTTCCCTCTCCAAGAGAATGAAGCTCACTTTCAATGAGACCAGCATCACACACCGAACCTGAGTGTACATGCACGTCGGTACACACACGACACAATACTCACACGACATGTACACAGTAATCAAAACTAGCCATCCAGCTATCACGAGTAAAAAGGCACAAGAAATTCATTACAATCAGACTTCCTTTTACAGAGCTGTATTGTGTTTTCAAGGGAAAATCGAGGCTACTGAAATGAGTTTCTTTAAAGTTGTCTGCACTGATCAGTTTCCTCCCCAGGAAGAGCCCTGGCCGCTGGTGACAGTCATCTATCTGGGTGGACTTCATCACATCCCTGGGACTCTGAATGCAGTTGGCTCTGGTGTAAATCAAAGTTCTGCTTCAATGCACTAAATTGCTATTTTACAAAAGTCCAGGGAAGAGCGGTATAGCTCAGTGGTACAATGAGATCTCCAACACCAAAAAAATAAATAAATGAAAAAAACTAAAAGTCCATAATATTCATTTCCTATCGTGTGTGTGTATGTGTGTGTGTGTGTGCGTGCATGTGCGTGTGTATTCATGTGAGCACATATGGAAAGTAGTTAGAAAACTTCTAGTTTTATGAAATCAGGTCACCTTTATACAAAGCCCATCTCTTGTTCTTCAACAGACCCATTTCTTCTGCACAGCTGTCAGCTAAGCACACACTGAAGAGACAAATAATCGTCTTTTTGGTGTCATTTCTACCTTAGCTGAAAATTAATTTGTTACGTCTTGATACACCACTATTTTAAAAAATCTTCTATGTTGACTAGGGTTTTATTTTTATACAAAGTTTAAAAAGAGAAAACGTTATCCAATGGTACATTTGTCATTTTACCAGCCCTACTTCCAAACTTTCCATGAGAAAAGTCACTTCCCCTAGATAGTCCTTCAGGCTGCCCTTCATACCTCCATCATCTGTCAGCATGCAATCATGAAAGTAGCTTGGACACTGCGCATTGAAATCCTAGTTTCTCCACAGTGTCAAAGAGGAAGAAATAAAAAGCCAAAAAAAGAAAGATTTACTGAAAAGAACCAGTAGTAACTTGAAAGCATAGTAAGAGAAAAAAATTATATTAAAGGTAAGTGAATTTATATTTGAAAAATGACACAGTAAAATTAGTCTCTACAAAAATCTTGTTTTAGACACATTTTCTTAACTTTTCTTGACATCCATAAAACAAAGCATCCTTACGCCTTTCCCCATGTATAATTTTCTAGGTGTAGGATAGAAGCTGTAAGCTACACCCACCGCATGCCAGCGGGGAGGCACAGCCCTTAGTTGTGTGCACTGTGCCTGGCACACTGCAGAGCCATGGCAAATTTACAAAGCCAAGGTTAAATCAATACAGCGCTAAAATTTGTGCTTCAGTCTTCAGGGATTGATACCATCTTGCTTTAATGAAGTGCAAGGAGTGAGAATGTTGGCACACAGGAAAACACCCGTCTCCCCGCTGTTGCACACACAGGAAGTACTGAAGAAGGATTTGCTAGTACATGAGCAGTAACCAATTACTTCTTCAACCATCATTTGAGTATTCTCACGGTCAAAAGCAGATGGTAACTATAAAAACAGGAAAAATGTGATGTGTACCACAGTAAAGAAGGGCTGAATCTTCATTTAACTTAGCTTGACTGTGTAAAATCTTAAAAAGCATTATGTATTTAATAATATTTAATTTTTAAAGTATACAGATAGTCCAGAAATATATGGAAATTATAAATATTAAAACAAAAACTATATAGTTATTTATAATGCATAATTCAGAATATATATTTTACATCTATAACACATATTTATTTCATATTTTGATTATTTATGTGTATATATGTAATTAGAACAAATCTGAGCTGTGGACAGTTTTTTCTATTGCAATATAAAATCATGCTTATTAAATAAAACATGAATGCCCCTTATTTGCAAAATCATGGGTTATTTTCTAATGAAATCTTTGGTGATGAAGTATGAGGATTGAATGAGAGAAGCATAGAGCTTTGGAAAAAATATACTTTTAGAAAATAAACAAATCAGATGAATTTGGAAAAATAAGCACCTACAAAAGAAAACAGAATGTACTGAGATAAAAATCTAGATGAAATTCCACTTGATTTTTTTTTCAATTTTTTTTAGTTAAAGAGAAAAAAAGGTAGAAATATTACAGAATTTCAAAACAAAAAGAAAACAATAAGAGATCACTGGTTGATAAATTACATATTGTCCTTTTAGAAACAGCTGTGCAAGTTACAAAATTAGAGCATACAAAGTAGACATTCAAGCAGTGAGACTGCAAACAGATCTGTTCAAAAATCCAACAAGAATTTAGAAGTATGGTTATCAATCCTACACATTTAAATATTCATGCAGTTATATATTTTATAGCACTTCCTATTTCCTCTCTTTTTTACAATAGCAATTATGCATTTTTTAAAAAATTTATTTAAAGAGAAAAAAAGGAAAAGAAAAGAGTAGCAACAATACAGAATTCTAAAAGACAAAAGAAAAAAAGAGAAAAAAACACTAAGAAATCACTAGTTGATAAATTACATATTGTCATCTTGGATGTAGTTGTTCAAGTTACAAAATTAAAAGATACATAGTAGACATTCAAACAGTGAGACTGCAAACAGCTCTGCTCAAAGACCTGACAAAGATTCAACAATATGGTCATCTATTTTACACACTCAAACATAAATGCAGTTATATCCCTTAGAGCACTTTCTTTTCCTCTCTTTTTTACAATAGCAATTACACACTTTGGGTTTTATAGCTCTTATAGTTCTTATTACTTTCTACACTAGAGACACAATATAAAATTTATAAATATGATTCTTATTTATGCCACTAATGAGGATAGTCTCAAGTTGCCTCCATTTACCTATGAAGGCTTCAAGATGATCTTTTTTATAGCTGAGTAATATTCCATTGTGTAAAAATACTACATCTTTTTCATCCACTCTGCAGTTGATGGGCATCTTGGTTGTTTCCAAGATTTAGCTATTACATATTGTGCTGCTATGAACATGGGTGCACATATATCACTGTGATATGAACTTGTCAGTTCTTCTGGGAAAATACCCAGGAGGGGAATAGCTGGATTGAATGGAGCTTCCAATCCTAGTCTTCTGAGAATTCTCCATATGGATTTCCATAGTGGTTGCACCAGTCTACACTTCCACCAAGAGTGGAGCAGTGTTCCTTTTTCCCCGCAGCCTCGCCAACATTTGTTATCAATTGATTTCTTGATGGCAGCTATTCTTTCCAGAGTGAAGTGAAATCTCAATGCTGTTTTAATTTGCATTTTTCAAATGACCAGTGATGGTGAACATTTCTTCATGTATTTATTTGACATTTGTATATATTCCTCTTAGAACTGTGTGTTCATCTCAGATGCCCATTTTTGGAGAAGGTCTTTGAATTTGGGGGGCTTGATGTTTTTCAATTCTTTAGATGTTCTGGATATAAGTCCTTTGTCTGAGGGTTGCTGACTAAAATTCTTTCCCACTCTGTGGGTTTTCTTTTCACTTTGTTGGTGATTTCCTTTGAAGTGCAGAAAATTTTCAATAATATGAGATCCCAGTTGTTGATTCTTTGAAGTGTTTTCTGTGCAGTTTGCATTTTGTTCATAAATTCTCTGCCTAACCCTATGTCTCCAAGACTTCTACCTACTTTGTCTTCCAGTAGATTTAGTATTTCTGTATTAGGTTTTTGATCCATTTAGACTTTATTTTTGTGCATGGTGATATGCATGGATCTAGTTTCAGTCTTCGGCATGTGGAGAGCCAATTTTTCCAACACCATTTATTAAAGAGACTATCCTTCTTCCAGTGGACATATTTAGCCCCTTTGTCAAATATCAGGTGGCTGAGTGTCTTTCTAGTTGTGCTTGCATCTTTTAATCTGTTCCATTGATCCTCAGGTCTATTTCATTGCCAGTACCATGCTGATTTTATCAGTGTAGCTTTGTAGACAGATTCAAGTCATGAATTGAGATGCCTCCTGCCTTGCCTTTTGTTGCCCAGAATTGCCTTTGCTATTCTAGGTTTCTTCTGTTTCCAAATGAATTTTAGGAGTGTGTTCTCTAGATCTGTGAGGTATGTCAATGGTATTTTGATTGGGATTGCAATAAATCTGTATAACAGTTTTGGGAATATGGCCATTTTCACAACGTTGGTTCTTACTAGCCAAGAGCAAGGAATATCCTTCCATTTTCTAACATCCTCTTCAGTCTCCTTTTTTAGCATAGTATAATTTTCAGCATATAGGTCTTTTACATTTTTAGTTAGATTGATTCCTATGTATTTCATTTTTTTAGATGTTATTGTAAAGGGCGATATTTCCATAATTTCTCTCTCAATGAGTTTTTTGTTTATGTACAGGAATGCTATTGATTTTTGAGCATTGACTTTGTATCCAGCTATGCTGCTGAATTTGTTTATTACCTCTAGTAGTCTTTTAATGGAGTTTTTGGGTCTTCTATATAGAGTATCATGTCATCAAATAGTGATAATTTAACTTCTTCCTTTCCTATCTTTATTCCTTTTATTTCTCTCTCTTGCCTGATTGCCCTGGTTAGTGTTTCCAGAAGTATATTGAAAAGGAGTGGTGATAGTGGACATCCTTATCTTGATCCTGATTTTAAAGTGAAAGCTTTCAGTTTTTGTCCATTTAGTATAATGTTGACTGTTGGTTTGATGTAGATGGCCTTTGTAAGGTTGAGGTAGACACCAGGTATTCCGAGTTTCTGAAGGGTTTTTTTCATGAACATGTGTTGGACTTTGTCAAAAGCCTTTTCTGCATCTATTGAGATGACATGTGGTTTTTGTTTTTGGCTTTGTTGATACGGTGTTATTACATTTATTGATTTGTGTATGTTAAACCATCCCTGCATTCCTGGAATGAACCACACTTGGTCATTATGTATAATCTTCTTGATAATTTTCTGCATTCTATTTGCAGTATTTTATTGAGAATCTTTGCATCAATGTTCATTAGTGAGATTGGCCTATAGTTCTCCTTTTTGGTTGGCTCTTTCTCTGGTTTTGGTATCAGAGTATTACTTGCCTCCAGGAATGATTTAGGGAGGATTGCTTTCTTCTCAATTTTATTGAAGAATTTAAGGAGTATTGGCATCAAATCTTCTCTAAATTTCTTGCAGAATTCAGCAGTGAATCCATTAGGACCTGGGCTTTTCTTTGTTGGTAAGTTTTTTATTACATTTTCAATTTCAATAGCTGATATTGGGTTGTTCAAAATTGCTGTCTTCTTGGTTGAGCATTGGTAGTTCATATGTTTCTAGAAATCTGTCCATTTCCTCTGTGTTTTCCACTCTATGTGAGTAGAGATTTTCAAAGTAAGTATTCATGATCTTTTGAATTTCTATGGGATCTGTAGTAATTTCCCCCTTTTCAGTTTTTATTGCGTTAATTTGGATTTTTTCTTTCTTTCTCTTGATAAGGTTAGCTGGGGTTTGTCAATTTTGTGTATTCTCTCAAAAAACAGCCTTTTGATTCATTAATTCTTTGTATTGGTTTTTTGTTGTTGTTGTTGTTCTTTTCAATTGCATTGATTTCTGCTCTAATCTTTACAATTTCCTCTCTTCTATGAGCTTTGGGTTTAGCTTACTCTTCTTTTTCTAGAAGCTTGAGATGGAGCATTAGGTTGTTTATTTCTGTTTGTTCTGTTTTCTTGATATGACAATTTATTGCTATATATTTCCCACTTAAGACTGGTTCCTTTGCATCCCACAGATTATACTACATTGTTTCTGTGTTCATTGAATTGTAGGTATTGCTTTATTTCTTCTTTAATTTCATCAGTAGCCCACTGGTTGTTGAAAAGGTTGTTATTTAATTTCCATGTATTTATTCAGGTTTTGCAATTTCTTTTGCCATTAATTTCCAATTTCAGTGCACTATGGCCAGATATTATGCATGGGATGATTTCAATACCTTTGCATTTACTTAAGAATGTTTCATGGCATAACATATGGTCTATTTTGGAGAATGTCCCATGCACTGCTGAGAAGAATGTGTATTCTGATGTGGTTGGGTGGAACACTCTGTAAACATCTACTAAATTCAATTGCTCACAGGTATGATTCAGTTCTGTTATTTTTTTGCTGACTTTTTGTCTAGTTGATCTATCTCTTTGTGACAATAGGCTGTTAAGATCCTCTGTTATAATTGTGTTCTTGTGTATTTGGACTTTCATGTCCATTAGTTTCTGCCTTCTATAGTAGGGTGCTCCAGTATTTGGTGCATATATATTTATAATTGTTAGTTCTTCCTCTTGGATTTTTCCATTAATGAGTATGTAGTGACCTTCTTTAACCCTTTTAATCATTTGAGGTTTGAATTTCACATTGTCTGCAATTAGAATAGTTACCCTTGCTTTTTTCTGGGTTCCTGTTGCATGGAATACTGTTTTCCATCCTTTGACTTTTAATCTATGGGTTTCCTTTTGGGTCAGATGTGTTTCTTGTATATAGCATATTGTGAGGTCATATTTCTTGATCTATTCTGTCAGTTTCTTTTGATATGTGAATTGGGGCCATTTACATTTATGGATATCACTGATATGTACTGGCTCGACTTTGCCATGTAATGTTCCAGTTGTTTGCTTTCTGCTTTTCTCCCTTGTTTAATTGCTTGTCCTACCTGGTGGTTTCTTTCTGCTGTTGTTCTGGGGATTGTGGTCATTTTTATCTCTGTCTAGTATGTCTTTCAGTACTCTTTCTAGGCTTGGTTTGGTGGATGTGAATTTCTTCAGTTGTTCTTTGTCATGGAGATATCTTGCTTCTCCATTAAATTTGAATGAAAGTTTTGCTGGGTACAACAGTCTGGGTTGAAATTTGTTTTCTTTCAGGGCTTGAAATACCTCACTCCATGCTTGTCTTGACTTGAGGGTTTGTGCTGAAAAGTCTGCTGTGATTCTAATGGGCTTTCCTTGGTAGGTGAGTTGTGTCTTTTCTCTAGCAGCTTTTAGTATTCTGTTTTCATGCTCTATGTCTGAGATCTTATTTATTATGTGTCTGGGTGTGGATTTATGTTGATTGTGACTGGCATTCTATATGCCTCACTTATCTACATATCAGATTTTTCCCCTATGTTTGGGAAATTTTCTTCTATTACTTCTGTGAATATTTTGGTTATGTCATTTGCTTTGACTCCTGCCCCTTCACTGATGCCTATTAATCTTATGTTTTTTTCTCTTGGCATCATCTTGAAGCTGTTGGATTGTCACTTCATGCTGCTTTGTTATTTGTAAAAGTTCTATCCTTTCCTGATCACTAATTGCAATCCTGTCCTTGAGGTCTGAAATCCTATCCTCAGCTTCATTTAAATGGTTTTGCATGCTTTGAATAGAATTTTTTGTTTCTTGGATGTCTCTTTGAGTTTGTTTCATGAATTCTGCATGTTTTCTATATTGTTCGTTCAAGATTTCAATCAGTTTCCCATGCTCCTGTACTTTTTTTTCTCAATTTCTTCTTTAGCTGTGCTCAACAACTCCTTTACTAAGGTTGCTATTTCTGTCTTTTCATGGATGAGTACTTCTAATTTGATTTCCTCTATAGCCTCATGGAGTTTTTTTTTTTCTTTTGCTTGCTATCTTTTCAGAGATTCCCAGTGTGTTACTTTTGGAGTCCTCTGTTTCAATATCTCCTGCACTTACTTCTGGTGGACTAGATGTTTGAGTCTGCATTTTGCTTTTTTGTTTTGCCATTTTCACTCTTCCTGATGTTTTCTATGTGTAGGAATGGGTCACCCACACTCTTTTCAGACTCACAAAGGTCTTACAGTTAGTTGGAGGGGGATTTATTACTGGCCCTATTGACCCACTGTACACCTCTATTTTAGGGGCATACTCACCATACTGACACAGTTAATCTGCTGTAGTCCAAGGTTCGCTGCCTGGGAGCTAAGTTCCAAATTTTTTCCATGCACTGGCATTCTACCAGAGCATGCAGTCAGGGCCCAAGGCTAGAATCTGGGTCCTGCTCACTGCTTGCAGTTGCTGGGTGTGGCCAGATTGGGCCCATATCCCTGTGTGCAGTCCAGGGTGGTCTCAGACACAGTACATGGTCTTACCACCTGGGAGCAGGCTCAAAGTCCCTTTCCAAGTGCTGGGATTCCACCAGAGTGCACGGTCAGGGCCCAGGGCTGGAATCTTGGTCCTGCTCCCTCAACTTGATGTTTTTATAATACAATTGATTCATTCTTGTCAAGTTTACATATTAAATGTAATATACTACATTTTATAAATTATAAAATTATTGTGGCTTTTCTTTAGGCATCTTCCCAAATCCTCATATGCTCATAGGTAGGGCTTTTCAAAGGTTGCAGAATCTAGGATATGTTCATATGGATGAAGGATGTAAGATAACTAAATTAACCAACTAGTTGGTTAAGTGAAATTGTGGGTCATGGGATTACTGAGTAAGGAAGCCCCACAAGGATGTGAATGGCACCAACCAATGCATTTGTAGCCTGAATAAAATAAAAGAGAAAGGGAGGATTCCCACTTGCTGCTTTCTGCCCACCATACCATTGACTGTTTCTCCTCTGCAACGCCCCTCTGCCATACCACACACTGGAGACAGCCAACTAGAGACTGAAACCTCTACCAGCTGTGAACCAAAATAACCTTTCCTCCTTTAAATTGTGAATGTTGGTATTTTGTCCCAGCAACAAGAAAAGCAACTAAGACAAAACTTCCAACACTTGGTGTCAATGGAAAGATTAGATTATAGAGTACTAGGGATACCGCCACTGGTGCATTAAAAATAAATTCTACTTATTTTTAAGGTTTGTTTTTGCAAACTCCTGATATAAAATTATCCCAGGAAAGTAAGATTTTGGTATCCTTTGTCTCTGGTTCTGATAATTTTCTCTTTGAAACTTAAGGTAATTCAGTTTATCCTCCTGAGCCTCAATTATCACACTGTACAAGATAAGTAAACCTGTTTCCCTGCTTACCTCACAGGACTATTCTAAGGACCCAAAGATGTTATAAATTGCTCTGGAGTTATTTTGTGCCTTGGCCAAGGTCTCCAGCAAACAGAACATTAGATAAGTTCAAGTGCTAATGCGTACCAGCAAACAGAGGGTGGACATAGAGAGCAGGCATGGGTGGGGAGACAACATGAAAATGTGTTCTCAGGTAGCTGCCAAGCGTGCAACTGATTGTTTTATTTCCTGAGCTGCTCCTCTGAGAAATCACAGAAGTTACCTCTTAGGGCCATTCATTGAGGACAGAGAGAAAGGAAAAAGAGAAATTATTTTCTCATAGCTCACATCAATTAAAATTTTGCTAAAAATGGCATCAACTCTTACAACTTTGAATCCTTGTGTGCCTTGGTTTTGGGTGAACAGAAAGGCCCTGAAGCAAAAGAGAGATACTGTCCAGTGACTTCTGCAGCGATTCCACAGAGATGTGAAGCTTGAAGGTGAAGAAATGAGATGTGACAAAGAGTTGTCATGCACAGATAGAGATCACTGTATCCCAGGCTTTTAGAGTTTACACTAAAAAACACCTATCAATACCTTCTATCATGCCGAGACTGCTGACACTTTCATCTCACCAATATGTCCCCAAAAGGCTATGGAGCTAACAAATTTCAACCTACTTCAAGATTTCTTTTACTAAACTGTCGTTCATCCAAGTGAAGCACACTTTGGAGTCAGGTGTCACAAAGGGAAATAAACCATGTACTGGCGATGGTAGCAGGTAAGGGGACTCTGCAATGCTTGTTTCTGTGCTATGGTTTCCCACAAGGAAAATCTCACACTTCTCATGCTTTACTCGTGTGCATGATACTAATTGCTTAGCATTTTCCCTGTGTGTCTTGACACAAGGCCTCACTATGTAATTCTGGTTAGTTTGAATTTAATATGTCCAGTCCAGGCTGGACTCAAACTCCTAGCAATTCCTAAGTGTTGGATTACAGGCCTGAGCCATCACACCTGGCTCCTTATCACTAAGGATTTAGATTAAGACTAAGACTTAGACATACTGAGTGTAGACTAATAATGAAGACTTAGACATACTGCTTGCTGATTAAATTGCCTTGGTTGTCATTTCAAAGAAAATGAGGAGGGAATTTGAAACTATCATGTCAGTAAGCACATTGTGCACCTTTGTGCACAAGCTTGGACCGTAGCTCATCCTCATTAGAAATAAATGTCCCTTCCTGAATGCTTGTTAATTTTTGCAGTGCGAATCTCTCCTTGGTGTCTTCCTTCTTGACTATTTTAGTAGTTGATGATGCTAGGGAGAGATGGTGGGTAGATCGTATGATTTTTGTAGAGACAGACAATTCTAAAATTGACATGCAGTGAAAAACTAAAAGAAAGAACCAAAATGGTGTGGGAAAAAGGTTGGAGAACTCATATTTTACAACTTTACAACTTATTACTAAGTTACAGTGATATTAGAAATATTAGTGAGGACATATAAATCATTGGAAAACAGTAGAAAGTCCAGAAAGAGATGCACACAAACATGCCGCTAGTTTCCATTACAGTAGCAAAGTACCTGAAGTAACCAAGTTATAAAGAAGAAAGGTTTGCTTTTGCTCCCAGTTTGAGGTTTTTCAGTCTATGGCTGGTAGCCCCACGCTTTGGGGTCTTGATGGAAAGCTACTCATCTCGAGGCAGGTAGGGAACTGCGATGCAGGAAGGGACTGAAGTCTCACTGAGGTCATGTCCCAGTGACCCAAGATCTTCCCCTAGTAAAGGGTCCCGACCCTTCACAGCACCAGACTAGGACAAGTGTTTAACACGTGGCCCTTTAGCACATCCTTGTTCCACACAATGATGTGTGCTCTGTTTTTAACCAAAATGAAAGCAATTTAATGGAGAATGAAGCATTTACAATAAATGCTGCTGGCACATTCATATGCAATAAAATGGATTTCAACATAACCGTCATAACTTCCACAAAAGTTGATGTAAAATATTAAACTACAAAAACTTTTAGAGAAAAACATTGAACAATTGTTTTTGTCTAAGTTTAGGCAAATAATTCCTACATATAACACCAAAAGCATGATTAATAATTTAAAATTGGTAAATTAATCTTTATCAAAGTCAAAACATTTGTTCTGCAAAGATGCTGATAAAGGGTGGTAAAGAGAAGGAAAAACTACAAGAAATCAATTGCAAATCACTTGGGTCCTGGGTTTAAAACTCAACAATGTGAAAACGGCCCATTAAAAACTGTTGAAAGACATGAAAGACACTTCATCTATGACGATACGCAGAAAACAAGCACAAGTTAGGAGATTTTACAAAACATCATTAGTGAGGGGAAATGCAAATTAAGATGATGATATAACATGACAAAACTCCAATCAAAAGGATCAAAATAAAACCCATGAACAATACCAAGGACTGGTGAGAAAGCAGAGCGAAGGGACTCTCCCTCAGTAGAACAGTGACACCGTGAGTAAGGAATTCCTGTCCCTGAGCTCCAACATGTATCTACCAGAAGACCTTGCCATCCCGCCTCAGGTATTTACCTCCAAGGATTTGAACTTATGTTCACACAGAAGCCTGTGCACGGGTGTTTATAGCAGCACTACACACAAGTGTCTCAAACTAGGAACCTAAGTGTTCTTCAGGGAACACGGACCTATAAACAAGCTGGAACGCGGCACACTAGTCAGCAAGCACTAAAGGCACAACGCCTTGGGCAGGCCTCAGGGTCATTCTGCTGAGTGAAGAAAAAACTCTTAGAAAGGTTCCACAGCTTGATTTCACTGCCAAGACGTTCACAGAAAGACAGCACCTGTGTGGAGGGCAGGCCGAGTCCCGCTGGCAGATGCAGAAGGGTGAGGCTGAAAGCGGTAGTGCAAGACAGAGTAGGACTGACGGGTTGTCCACATCCTGAACATGGCGGTGGTCACTGGAATTTATGTCCTAAAATGTCTACAACAGTCCACCAAAAAGTCCTATTTACTCAATACAAATTTGAAAAATAAAAAACTTCAATATATATGTTATCAAGTTATGGGAGTCAAATAATTTCCCTTTGCCAAGAAAGATGCCCCTGACACGGCCCCACCCTCAGCTTCACTGTGCTTTCTCAAGGGCTGTGAGGTTTTATTAAACAGCGCTGTGCTGTATTACTTCCCGAACTCCCAAATTGTTCTATTAATAATATTTGCTAGACAGAGAAACTTGTAGATTGTAAGAATATAAATCATATCTCAGGTTCTTCTGTATTTCAAATTATTATTTCTTTCCAAACATTTCCAGTTATTTCAAATGTTATGAAACATTAAATAATATTTGAGAAGCATACTAAAAAGATAAAACAATCTTTTTGAAAAATAATCACTACATTTTCCCCTGTCTCAAAAAAATTAAAGAAAACTGTGAAAGATTCTCCATATCCCAGGGAATTTGGTTAAATTTAGCCAAAATCAGAGTGCTGTTGTCTAAGGGCCACTTAAAACACTGTCCCAAACAGTAATTAATTGTGGTACCTCTTAAAAAGAAATCACTTCTCATCTACTTACAAGTGCTACTTTTTTATCCTCAACATGGTATCTGGGCTAAAGGCATAATGCATGACGTATTAGGTAGTAATGATTTTTGCATTCACCAAAAATAGCATTTTTCAAATCTGTGAACTGGAAGTGATGTTACAGGAAGCTGCATTAGATAGAAATATTACAGGCGGTCAGACAGGACTGGGCCCTGGAAGGAGCCAATGCAGAAGACCAGGTACCTTGCAGCTCTGGGGGAGACAGACACCTCCACTGTGGGCCAGAACTCCAGACAACAGATAAATCAAATGTACCCACATACTTCCTAAGACTAAACACCAGGAATTAATATTCTAACTAGATCTCTGTCACCCTGAGAAGGTTGGGAGTCACCATTCCAACTCCCTGCAGGAAGAGTCACTGCCAGTTAAGCATGCCTGCTTACTGCCTGACTCGCTTCCCATTTGTCCCTGATTTTATCAATTTTACTTAGCAATTATAATTTTATTAGTTGAAAGTAGTTCTTTCCCACCTTGTGCCCACCTTGTGAATTCCTGTGTTTTCCCTACTTTAGACCTGCCTCACCTCGTGATTCTGCTCCATAAAAGCCCCTAGAAAAGCCAGGGTCTTTGGCAGCCCACTGGGACCCCTCCTGTCTCTCTCTTAGACAGAAGCTTTCTTCCTCTATGTCAGTAAATATATTCTGCTCTTAACCTCTCTTGTTCCTAAAATTCATTCTTCAATTTTAGAGAACACAAACTGGTACTGAACATCTAGTAGGTCCGGCATTTTGTTCCCCTATGTCAGTGAAAGAGTTTAAATTTCATTAATAATTTCTTCAGGCCGCAGCTTTTCCATGGTTAAATCCAGGGAAATGTGTACATCTGATGTTAATGTATTATCTTAATGTCATATCCATCTACCCAAATGAAAAATCAGGGTCAAGAGATATTAAAATAAGTGGCCTTTCAGAGAGCAAGGGAAATTAGGGTGTAATTTCTAATACCTTCCATTGTATTAGGGCTGTGTTTTGGCTTTCTTACTATTTTGGGTGGGTAGAGACAGCTTCTGAAAGACACAGACATAAACTGGAAATCACTAGGTCAGTAAGCGCCATCTCTAGATGATATCTGTCTTTATACTGAGTTCACTAAACCACGTGGCAACCAACTTAGCAGCCTGCCATTTGCCATTGTCCTTGATATGAGGCAAAGAGCCATGGCACATCTGCCAAGATTCTCACACCTGTGGGTGCTGGTCGTATCTCTCAGAGGCAAACGGACATCAGTGTTTATATACATAAAGGCTTAAGCTCCGTTTTAGGGGCACATTCTTGAGTTCTCAGCATCCGAGAACAGTCTGTTTTCATCTTGAGCCACTAGGTTCAGCTTTCTGTTCTCAGAATCCATTGCTCTTCCTTCTGAGCTGCAGGAAGAAGACTCCTTGTATCATTCTCCAGCTGTGCTGGCCTGTGTTATGGACTTAATTTTAGACTTTACAGACATGATTTTATGTGCACTCTTGGCTACACACTTTTCATCATCTCTGGCAAAAATTTTAAGGTTTTAAAATTGACTTTGTTCTGCAGTTCCTTCAACCTCTGTACAGCATCAGATACGGGGGAAAGGGGCAGTTTGGAACCGTTCCAGCTGTGCACTGGAGAGAAGGAAGAGGTCAACTGCTCAGGTTCACCTAGACTTGGGAGTTAACAGGGGTACGTGACCGATGCGAGCACTGTCAGGAACTATGGCTCATTCCGGATTAGGGTGGCCTCTTGTCTTCACAGTGTGACACCACGAACTCTGACCTCCCATGAGTCTTTCAAGATTATTCTGCCAATGGATTTAGGCTAATTTCTAGTCCTGTCATATCTATGTTTTCTACATAGTGTGGCATGAAAGAGCCTAACTACGGTGTGGAGTAAGAAGTTTGCTCTTTATCTGACCTGAAACACTGCTGGAAAACTGATGTATAAACTGCTAACACCTGGTCCCTTTCTTCTACCCATTAGCATTACAGTGGAGAAGGAATACAGATAGAGAGAGACAGAGACAGAGGAGCATGAGAGATACTCTTAGGCAACGGTGTGAAAGCTGATGTGGGTGATTATGCTCCAGAGAAGAAGCCAGCAGTGAGCATCTGGCAAAGCTAGAATGATTCAAGTCGAGACGCTTCCTCCTCAGCACCACTGACACCATGGGACAGGTAGTTTTGTGCCATGAGGCTGCAGCCTCCCCAGCTCTACCTAGTATGCTAGTGAAACTTCCCCAGTTGGGACAAACAAAACTGCACCCAGACACTGACAACTCCCTCTGGGGGCAAGCCACCCCCGGAGGGAACCACCTGATGAAGCCTTTTCTCACCTAGCATATTCTGCGGCAGAGGAGGCAGCATATGTGTGCTGAATTGTCATAAGTGACAGATGGCTGAAGGGAAAGAAGAAGAAGCAAAAGGGGGAAGAGAGGAAAGAAGAAATGAAGGAGTCTGCAGTCCTTCCCTTCATTCACAGCAGATAATGTCAACCTGAAGTAAACTCAGAAACTACATAACATTCAATATTCACTGTATACCGGTACTAAACAAAACTTGCTCCTGATGCAGAATCATAGTTAGAAACTCTCACATTTTGGAAAGGATTTAAATAAAACATCAACCACAAGAGTGAAAAATAACTATTCCCTTAGGAGCGCTATGGTTATAGATCTGATCTCCTTATCATCGGTTTGTTCAAAAGAATTAACAGTGCTATTGATGGGACAACGCTCATTTTATGGAGACAAAATTACAATGGAATTGATAAGCAATGGCCTTTAATCATAAGAATAAAGCTCAAGGGGGTCCTTGAAAGAAGCCCAAGGCGGAAGTTTTCTGCATTAGTCATATTGCTATCGATATGCTGTCACACTGATATTAATGCTCCTGCAGGATGCTACATCAATATGGTATTAACCAGGTTTGCATTTTGTCTTCTTAGGAGATATTTTTGGAAAGCATATTTAAAATGAATAGGTCTGTATTAACAATATGAAATAGATCTATTTCAAATGTATTCATATGCTCAGTAAATATTTATTGAGCACCAACCAAGGAATTCTGAAAGTTTTAAGTTTTTTTCTTGGAATATATACATAGTAATAATAATTCAAAAGTATCCATTGTTTCTGCCCTAATTATGACTTCATTTATGTATTTCCACCATCAATAGGGCAAGAATTTGGGATATTACTAAAATATATTAGTATTCTAAAAATTGCTAAAAATCTCTCCTACCCCAAGACATTCCAATATTTGCTAAAAATAATGACATTGGTATTTTATTTCAGAGCTCAAATCACTTTCACCCCAGATCCATCCCTCTTCTTGATACTCAAAACCACTCTTTTATTAAGTTTTATTATTGCTATGTTCTTTGAAAATGAGAAAATGAAAATTAAAAAAAAAAAAAAACTAAATGAGTTTTAGACATACAAGCTTCCCACGGAGACCCGCCCTCCGCAGAGACCACCTGGCTGCGGCCGGTCACTCCACCCAGAGGTGCCCAGGCCGGTTTAGACTCCGGCCTCTCCTGCAGCCCCACATTCTCCACAGATGATTTTTGGGGATCAGGGAACTCTGGCAAGAGTCCCACCCTTTCTCCCAAAACCTTGGACTACAGTGGATTAACTGAGCTAGCTTGAGGGAGATTCAGTGACTGCCTGACCCAAACGGAAGATCTCGGCAGGCTCCAGTCAGTCTGGTGAGTATGCCCCTAAAATAGAGGTGCACAGTGGGTAAATAGGGCCAGTAGTAAGGCTCCCTCCAACTAACTGTGAGACCTTAGTGAGTCTGACAAGAGTGGGGGTGACTGCTCCCTGCACACAGAAAACATCAGACAGAGTGAGGAATGTACCAAAAAGGACTCCCCCAACCTGGAGAAAATCAAAAGGGCCTATGAGGCTGGGAAAGCAGGCAGCCGCCAGCATGCCACTCTGCTAAGTGGCTGTGGCCAGGCAGGCTGCAGCGGCCCCAGAGCGAGAACCGTATCAGCGTTTCCTGAGATGCGCAAGGCGCCATGTTGGACCTTGGGGCGCTGGGAAAACAGGCAGCCAGTTCACCCCTCTGTTGGGCAGCTGTGAGCCTACCGGGGCGCTGGCTAAAAATCAAACATCCATCCCTCCCCACCCCGCCACTAGCAAGTGAGAGCCAGGGAGCATGTCTTACGAGTTTGACTATAGGCAATATAGCAAATAAGGGGGATTTTCTTCTGCCATCTCTTTGAAGGCAAATATTTTTATCTCTGTTTTGCTCTGTTCTGATCAATGGTATTGCTCTATTTGATATTCTGCTTTTATAATTTTGGTATTTCCTTCAATATTGCTCTACCTGATTGAAGGAACAACTATTGTGAAGAAAACCAGATATACTATTGTACCTATTGCTGTTATCCCAGTAACCTGCTGTGAGGTTTTGTACCAATTTCACTGCACTGCCTCAGTTGGCTATGTCCTGTCTTATTCTGCTTCATTTTACTACCTTCAAAATAAAATAAATAAATAAATAAATAAATAAGAAAAAAATTTTAAGAAGAAAATAGCAACAACAAACCAGATCAGTAAGGTACTGAGCAAACTGAAACATGATATAATTAAATAGATAATGGACTTAAAAAGAAAAAGGAGGAAAAGCAAGTGCTCTAAAGCATATAACTGCATGTATACTTAAGGGTGTAGGATTGATAATTATGTTACTAAGTTTTTGTTGGATCAGAGAACAGAACTGTTTGCTGCCTCACTGTTTGAATGTCCACTTTGTATGCTTTAATTTTGTAACTTGAACAACTGCATCCAAAATACAATATGTATCAACTAGTGACTTCTAACTGTTCATTTTTTAAAATTCTGTATTGTTTCTACCCTTTTTTTCTGTTTTGCTTTATTTTTCCCCTCTCTTTAAATAAAATTTTTAAAAAGGACCTATGAGACACAGAGGCACACAACAGGAACACAATAGGGCCTCAGCTAACACAAATACTATAGGCATGGAGATTTGGTGACCTGGAATAACCTGAAGATAAAGTGATAGCAGGAACTAAAAGTTGACTTACATCAATACTGTTAGACTTTACAGCCAAGGAAGTATATAGAACTCACCCAACAGGCCCTGCAGTGGGAAGTCAGGTGACTGGCCAACCTCTCCATTGTGGGACCTAGCAAGTAGACAAATATTAATGTTACATTAGGACCAAAAGAAACATACTACCAAAAGTGGACACTAGTGGGACTGAAGGACCAAATATTAACTTGAAAGGGGAAAATGGCAAAAGGAAAAAGCAAAACACAATCTCAAACATCTGGTACACCAGGAGCAAGTACAGGAAACACTGAAATTGAAGACTTCAAAAGTAAGACACCAGAAACCTCTGAAAAGATAGCAAGTGA